>LPNX010257602.1:90322-134238 GCA_001517045.1 Pseudotsuga menziesii | reverse complement strand
CCCCCACCCCCTTGAAAATAAGCAAGAATCAGGAAAAAAACAAGTTAAAAACTTGCAAAAATATTTTGCTGCAATTTGCATCATTATGCG
Source organism: Pseudotsuga menziesii (assembly GCA_001517045.1). Classification (NCBI taxonomy): domain Eukaryota; kingdom Viridiplantae; phylum Streptophyta; class Pinopsida; order Pinales; family Pinaceae; genus Pseudotsuga; species Pseudotsuga menziesii. The sequence continues at coordinate 134,148 of LPNX010257602.1, read as the reverse complement.
AGAAGAAGGAAGTATTATGGTTATTTTGTGTAACAACATCTTGAATATGTGCATGTGAACCTATGAATCCAAACAAAATCATTATGTATGGAGTAATCTTCCTCTTTGAAAGAAGAAGAATATGCTCAAGTTAATTAGAAATATAGACAGTTGCTAGATGAAAACTGGACCCATGTAGAGCAACTGAAATCAACTGATGAGAGAGAAAAGGTGATTGATAATTCGAACCATTTGAGGGAGACCCAAGAAAATGATATATTTCATCATTGAGCATCAAACCATGTGATTCAAAATCATCCCCAAGTGTTAGGAGCAAGTGTCCAGGCGAATCCAAAATGTCTCCATCTTTACTAGTTCTGTGAGGAGATGAGCATGTGATAAAATAGATTGGTAGAGTAACCCTGGGACTGTGGAGAGCAAATTATTAAGATCCATAATATGATATTGCTTCATAAATAACCAATTATTCACAAAATATAATATCAAGAAACTCATAAGAGGAAACTACCATCAAATCCCTCGCAACAAGTTTGAAGGAGACTTGTGGTACTTGATTTGTAACACCAAAATTGATGAGACCATGTACAAGCATGACTGAATTATCTTGGAACTTAATACTTGAAAAACAACTATCACATCAAATTCAAATAATATCATATCAGATCAAAATAATTTCATATCAGATATGAGAGTGTGGGATGATATCAAATTCCCAGCAGCAGTTTTGAAGGAGACTTGCAGTACTTAATTTTTCACACCAAAATTGATGAGAGAATCTACAAGCATTACTGAAATCTATTGAAAATTAGAACATTAACCAAATAAAATTAGGTCATATCCAAATAATATCATATCAGATCCAAATAATTTCATATCACATCCAAGAGTGTGCTCCACCAAGATGGTAGATGCACAATTTTCTCCTTCTTCAAAATTCTGAGTATTGGTGCATGCAATCATGTAGGAATTTTCTAGAAGCTCTAGATCAATGAGAGTGAATGGATCACTCCTAGAAGATGATATTATTTCCAAATTTTCCTTGTATTACTTATTTACACACCAGGAACATGATTATAGATAGAGAAATCAAATTCCTCTTCACATTCTGAAACAATCACCAATAAACTATGCACATAATTTCAAATAGAAGAATCACTGGAGAATTTTTGCATAGAATTGAAGAAATGTTTTTATGAAAAAATATATATTCAAATGTCTTCTTATGGATCAACCATGTGTGAATATGAGATATCATATATCTCATAAAATTATAGAGCAATAGGAGAAGGAGTCACCTCAAGGAGACTTTCTTCAAGTTGAATTGACTGTGTGGAAAATTATGTTTCTTCTTCATCTTCAACAATTTTTTTTGTTGTAGGAGAGGGGCTGAAATTATCATGTTGGATTTTAACTAAAAATATCTCAATAGTTGGGATTGTGGTTTCACATCCCAGATGAGTGCTAGGTTTTCCTGATAGAGTGAAAGTGGTGAAGGAGTCCCTGGAAGCAACCATGTTGTTGGATGCTCTAGAATCTATCAAAGCAAACCTTTGATGGAGTGGGTCTTCCATTCAAGTCATGGAATATCTCATGTTCTTCAGTATACTCTCCATCATCAGACATCTATGCACATTGTGGAAGGGAAATATTGTTATGTATACATAGAGATTTCAACCGATCAAGGGTCATCTTCATGCAAGATTCTTATGGATGAAAACCCTCTTACAATAGGGACACATATTCTTTTCAAATGTTTTCTTCTTCTTGGACCCCGAATCTCCTTTAGAAGTATTATGATTCTCTTTAGGATTTGAATCATATTATTGAGGCTCCTTCCCCTTAGGTCTCCCTTTAGCTTTCACTTTGGTAGAATCTCTCACTAGGAGAGCTTGATCTTTGGAAGTCTACATGAATCCCATCTCGACCAACTTCTCTTGCTCCTGTATTAAGGAATCGACAAAGGAATCAATTGAGGGAATATTCCAATTGGGAATGCAAGATCTTCCAGAATGGAATATTGAGAAAAATACATAATACTCAAAGCCTAGTTTTCTTATTATGGAGAGAACATGCTTCTAATCCTTTCTTTCTATTCTGCAATGTCTTCATTGAAGTGCAAGAAACCTAAATTTTGTAAAGAATTGTTGTATGGTTTCGAAAATTCTAGGATGTAAGGCCATCAACCAAGTCTCCAAAATGTGTCCCTGAAGCTCATATTGCTTGCCAAAAAATACTTCAATGTTCTCCCAATATTGTTTGGGAGTCCTCAAACCATCAAGGTGAAAGACGAGATCTCTAGATATGTGAGTACATAGATAACCAAAAGCTTCATCTAAGTAGTTAAGAAACTTGTTTTTCTTAGCTGGATGATGAGGCTTAGCCTCCCTTCCAAGTATTATCTTGAAGTATCCCTTGTTCCACAAATACAAATGCATATCTTCCCTCCAATAAACTTAATTTAAGGGTGTTAGGATCCAAGGTGTGGAAGGTTGAGAATCTTTAATTATCCTAGTGATGAAACAAAATATTTAAACAGGATACTTAGCACCTGTGGAAAAATAACTGCAAAACCAAAACCATTCACACTATGTTAGAATCAATCCTTCCCTCTCTGCATGAACACTTTTTTAGGGTCCATCATGCACACACTGCCACTCTGAATAAATTCATAGGAACCAAGGAACTCTTTGCGAGACTTCTGTGGAAACCCAACTCCTTCTGATGTTCAATGGATGTAGTGAAACTTGAAGCTTGCCTAAGATGGCTATGATACCATTATAGAATTATTGGGACATTAGATATTCAGATAAATGAGTGCAATCAGTTTCTTAATTATTATGCAGTGAAGAGGAATGAATAATACACACTGAACAAATCAAGTCTCATAGGAAGAAGACAAGTATTGCTTAGTTAATACAATATAAACTTCATTACATTCCAGCAGTATACAATGGAAATACATAAAGGATAATTCAAATAATTAGGGATGGATTTGAATCTACCAACTCAAACTGACTGCATGGAAAACTAAAAGCGTCTAAATCACTATTTGAGTTCAAATAGCTAACTCCAGATGTCTAATCAAGTCTCTCAATCAGTTACAATCAATCAAACCAGTCTAACTATAGTGGTAGGTGATAAGTAGGTAAGAACTGGTGCCTTCCCACATGCATCCATGCATAACTGCCACTAACTGAACTGGAGGATATCTAATTGAATGTAGCAAAAGCATAACTAAGCTTAATTACATACCAACTGCCAATAACTAAAGGCGGTTGGTGACGACACTCCCAGTGGCTCCTAAAATGTAGCCATTGGTCTATGAGGCACCTAAACTAATGCATGCAGGTGCAGTAAATTCCAGTTAGCATCTATTGATGTTCCCCACACTCTAGTGACTGGTACATGAGGCCCCATTAGGCCAAGTGGACCCAATAATAACAAAATGACTCCTAAGTTAGAAAAATATATTCTAATAGACAGTTTTGAAAAGGTAGGATTATAAATCCTAACAAAGAAAACCAATTCACAAGGCAACACATGTTAAAAGGAAAAAATATTGCAAATATTTGGACGAACATCATAAGATTGCAAACATTTGGACTAATTACAAAGTAATATGTTCTAACAATTTAAATATCCATAAAAATAAATATATACTTCAATCACAAAAAAACACTTACCTCCATGTATCCGCTTGTACAATGCCTGCATAACCAAGAAAATAAAGTCTATCATCACTTAATTGCTAACTGAAGGTACATAACTTTAGAAATTTGTTTACGCAATTAACCAATCCAACAAGTTTCAAAATTAAAAGGGAAATCCACCATACATAGTGTAGAACATCAATTCCAAAATAATAAATCTGCTATATATAATGAACAACAACAATCTTCATCAAATTTAATTCCGAGAAAGTTTATGATCATGTGGAATGAAATTTTACTTTAGAAATGTTAAAGGGATCAAGATTTGGTTCCTTCTTCATGGTAGTGGTCTATCACTATAGATAATGATGTGATTTTTCCGAAGATCATGGTCAACCCCAATTGCGAATTATTCTAAGTCAACATTTTCTCACTTCCTAGGAAGCTATCGGCACTTTAAAAACTTCATGAATTTGGGCAGGGGAGGGGGGGGGTGTTAAAACAACTACCTCAAAAAGTCTAATTCTCATGACTTGTGGGAGTGGGTTTATAAAAACTTCCCCCAAAATTCCCATTCTCGTGACTTTTTTGGGAGGAGTTTAAAACAACCACCCCCAAAGTCTAATTCTCATGAATTTTTGGGGAGGTTTTAAGAACCACCCCCAAAAATCTTGAGAATTGGAGTTTTGTTTGGGGGGGTTAAAAGCCACTCCCAAAAGTTCAATTCTCATGAATTTTTGGGGAGGTTTTAAGAACCACCCCCAAAAATCTTGAGAATTGGAGTTTTGTTTGGGGGGGTTAAAAGCCACTCCCAAAAGTTCAATTCTCATGAATTTTTGGGGAGGTTTTAAGAACCACCCCCAAAAATCTTGAGAATTGGAGTTTTGTTTGGGGGGGTTAAAAGCCACTCCCAAAAGTTCAATTCTCATGAATTTTTGGGGAGGTTTTAAGAACCACCCCCAAAAATCTTGAGAATTGGAGTTTTGTTTGGGGGGGTTAAAAGCCACTCCCAAAAGTTCAATTCTCATGAATTTTTGGGGAGGTTTTAAGAACCACCCCCAAAAATCTTGAGAATTGGAGTTTTGTTTGGGGGGGTTAAAAGCCACTCCCAAAAGTTCAATTCTCATGAATTTTTGGGGAGGTTTTAAGAACCACCCCCAAAAATCTTGAGAATTGGAGTTTTGTTTGGGGGGGTTAAAAGCCACTCCCAAAAGTTCAATTCTCATGAATTTTTGGGGAGGTTTTAAGAACCACCCCCAAAAATCTTGAGAATTGGAGTTTTGTTTGGGGGGGTTAAAAGCCACTCCCAAAAGTTCAATTCTCATGAATTTTTGGGGAGGTTTTAAGAACCACCCCCAAAAATCTTGAGAATTGGAGTTTTGTTTGGGGGGGTTAAAAGCCACTCCCAAAAGTTCAATTCTCATGAATTTTTGGGGAGGTTTTAAGAACCACCCCCAAAAATCTTGAGAATTGGAGTTTTGTTTGGGGGGGTTAAAAGCCACTCCCAAAAGTTCAATTCTCATGAATTTTTGGGGAGGTTTTAAGAACCACCCCCAAAAATCTTGAGAATTGGAGTTTTGTTTGGGGGGGTTAAAAGCCACTCCCAAAAGTTCAATTCTCATGAATTTTTGGGGAGGTTTTAAGAACCACCCCCAAAAGTTCAACTCTCATGACTTTTGGAGGGGGTTTCTTAACAACACCCCCTAAAGAAATTTTCAAGGCAGTTTTACCTTGCGACAATTTTTCTAACCCGCCCCTCCCATAAAAGTGTTTTTAGGCAATTGAGGGCCGCCCCCCCCCCCCCCCCGAAAAAAAATTAATGATAAATGAACTATTCGCAGAGGTTCTTTTAAAGCTTCCCCCAAAATTCATAATAATTTGACTTTTGGTGTGGTTGTTTGAAATCCGACCCCAAATGGAACGATAATTGGGATCTCGTGGGAGGTTTTCTTAACATAGCCCTCAAAATTTATGGGAATTTGGACTTGTGGGGGCAGTTGTAATAAAGCCACCCTCAAAATTCCAATTTTCATGAATTTGTTTTAGGGAGGGGGGTTGACTCAAACCCCTCCATAAAGGTCATTTTTAAGCCAGTTTTTAAAAAATCTCTCTTAAAAGTCATGAGAATTTGGAATTTTGAGGGAAATTTTTATATAACATTTGAAAATCCCACAACATATCCCACGCATAGGAAATCTCTGGAATCTGATTGAGATGTGGTATCACATTTGAAGGTTTAGTACACCAAGGATGGTTCTCATGAACCAAATTCATGTTACAGGGTGAAGATCTAGAGTTTTTGTATATAACATGCGCCTTTTGGGTTCTACATAGGCCATCCATGAGGCCCTAGTCGACCTTCTTCCAATCATAGGGATATGGTGGATATTTTGAGATTCATCACATTATGGATTCTTCTTGGTCACTAATCCTTCATTTGATAACGAAACCCATGTTATTGGCATAGAACATTTTCCTATGGTGTTCACGTTCTTTGCATAGTAACCCACATCATTGCATAGGGCCTGTGTAGGGAATCCTTTGCCTACATGTGAGATATGGCCAACAAGTTGAGTAGGGGTACATTAGGGATGGAACTTGAGGACTATTCTATGGTATAATAAAACATGTAGCACCTTAAACTGTAGCATTTTACTATGGATATACGTTACATGTGTATGGTCCAAAACCACCATATTGGCCCTCCATAGGGAATATTTGGATTGTAAGTGGGATATGGTGCTAGTTTTGAAGCTAACTAGAACACTAGACATGGTTCTTGGTGCCCATGATGTGGTTCAATGAAAAAATGTAGGGTATTATACCATAATGTTTTTCTATGGGGATCATGGGACATCATTGTATCCCTAAGACACCACAAAAGGTCTTGTAAAGGGAATAATTGCCATGTGATCAAGATAAGATGGTCATTTTGGGTTTAGTGCATTAGGGATGGTTTTAATAGGTTTAGACACAGTCCAAGGTAAAAATAGATATTTTGAATCCATTGTGTTTTTCCTTTATGACTCATGGACTATGTGTGGTCCCCATGCCATGAAATCGGCCTTTGCATATCATAATTATTGACCTACAATAAGGTTATGATGTCCATTTCAATATTTGTTATACCCTTCCTCCTAATTTAGGTTCAGATGTTCCAACCTTACATGGCCATTCATGCATACCCATAAGAATTCAAAGACCAAGCATAATGGTAATATGGAGTCTGAAGTGAGAAATGGGGTGAAGACAACAAATCCACAACGTACCACATGTTAAAAGGACAAAATAGTGCAAATATTTGGACTAACGTCATAAGATTGCAAACATTTGTACTAATTACAAAGTAATATGTTCTAAAAATTTAGATATCCATAAAAATAATGATATACTTGTTGGGCACCCAATATGCAAGTGAATTACAGCTAGCATATAGAGTCTGCGATATTTATTGTCAACCTAGGGAAGTCTTGTATTTCAAGGATAACATGCACAATATATGCTTAAACACTTAATTGTTGTGAATGAACTATCCTATCCTCTATTCGTCTATGCTCATACCAAGAATCCTTTTAATCTAGTTACCTTCTAAAGAATACAGTCCCAATTACCTTATGCTCTTCTTAATCTAGAAATTGAAAGATGAAATCACATCTAGATTACTATTGCAGAAAAGGAGATCCTATTCCAATCACTTAATGATTAACCCAACTATCTTAATCTGATTATTCTAGAAATCCAAAAACATGAATTGAATGTTAATCTAGGGATTCAAAGTACAGAAATTGAGTTTAGCTATCCTATGAATTCAATGTACATGAATGAAATTCTGCAATCATAAAAGTAAGGAACAAACTGCAAGGATTCATGGAAACAACAACTAAAGGATCTAAGGATGAACAGAGCTGTTATAGCTACCATTGAAATTGCATAAAGAATAACCCTACTCAGTCGAATATCATACCATGCCACTACATATTTCCAAGAAATGCAATGAATAACACACTGTAAATCCACAACTATTACAACTTCTTGTGAATAAATAAAATTAACATAAAATCACACCATAGAATAAGTAAAATGCCTAAATTAACTCAGCAATCCCTGTGGGAAGGCAGGCCCAGCCTTCACACAGAGATGTTGGATGAACAAACGTTAAAAACCCTTAGATATGAAGTAACTCCTTGTATTAAAAAGGAAGATCAATTACACAACTCTTAGTCACAGCTAATACAATGAATTGGTTACAGGTTCAACACCTGGCTCAGAACAGTTCTCCATATTTATACATCGTACATTATAACATCCTATCCCTATTATTGGGCAGCCATGAATATCTCTGATCTTCAGGTGCCCTAAATTACAACAGCTGTTACAAACATGGCAGGATAAAAGATAGGAAATATAGGAAAATTGTTAATCAACACAGGAGTAATGATATCTTCAGATCATAGCTATACACGATCAGCAGCGCACTATTGACCTCCAAATATGACGCATCCTGTTGCAGCTATCTTTGTACAGCTTTGCATGGGATAATAAACTGGGACCGCATTCCTTTGGAAATGGTAGGATGGATAGTGATCAGCTTGAGCGATGAATGCCCATCCTTTTCGTAGCATGTTCAGCCCAATTTTCTTGCAGTATATATATCTCAAAATACCTTTATAAACCATCATATGTTATCATATTGAGAGATATAAAGCTTTAATTACCACAATCATAAGTATTAATAAAATAATACAATAATCAATCATACCTTGGTGACTTGAAGAGCAGAGTGAGGTAAAAACATATATTTGGCATGCTCAATGGGGTAGGATAGGGCAAAAAGAGGTAAATAAGGATGGTCAAAAGGGACCATTTCTAGGCCCAACATCTTCCCCCAACTGTCCTATTGCATGTCCTCATGCAACAACCTCCATTATTCAGAATCTAAATCTTACACTGTGCTCTGTTCATGGAAAAAAGAGAACTTGTAGGGGAACTCAGACATTCCTTCTTTTTGTATGAACCCTTTATGGGAAACCCAATATCTCCAACATCGCTACTCCTCTGCCTTGGTCAATGAGAAATCCATCATGTATGGTTTTTCTGGCCACCAGATGAGGGGAAATTTAAATTTCAGGCCTAGCCAGTTAGCTCCACACTCCCTGATACATCTAACATAACCCTCAACCCTGGCATTAGAAGAAGTTCAGGGTATAAAATGGGCCTTATAAGAAAACATGCCAACAATAATTTCTTGTGAGTTGGAATTCAAGAACCAATAGAATTCCAATAACATGAGTCAACCATAATGGTTGAATTGACATATTTGTCATAAAAAAAACTACTTTTTTGTTTGTATTTTCGATATATCTCGTTTTGTTTTTACTCAAATTTTGATCAGGAGAGCTTGTTGGATGCGGAATTCGATTCCACATCCAACGAATACCCACACTACATACTTTTGATGGACCCCACTACCCTAAAAATAAGAAATACCTAAAGAAAATGTGATGATGACATCATCATCATGTTTTTTTAGGTATTTCTTGTTTTTAATGTAGCGGTGTCCATCAAAGTATGCATTGTGGGTACTCATTGGATGCAGAATCAAATTCTGCATCCAATGAGCTCTCCTAATCGAAATTTGAGTAAAAATACAAGGAGATATGTCGAAAATATGAACACAAAAAGTAGTTTTTTTCTTTTTTCCTCCAAAAGTAATAAATATTATTTTACTATTTTAACTATTATTTTATTATTTTCCTTAGGAGGTCCATTTTAGACCTCAAAATTCTTCTAATGAAAGTGCATGTTCAAAATTTATGAAATAATAGGGGTCTCTGTTTCTGAGGGTAGGAGAGGCAGCCTGCCACCCATGCTTACTGCCTTCTAAAGTTGTTTGTTGATGTGTGGAGATCTGGTTGGTATAGGTAGAAATAACCTCCTCTTGCAGTTCCATTATGTGCCGAGTCTAGATGGGATGGGCATGAGAGCGAACTCCTGTGTCGGGCAAGAAAAATACCAGGATTTTGAGGCTCACTTCGGACCCATAGATTAGAATGGGATTCATTGTGAGAAAAGGTTTGAAAATACCTTTCCCACTGAGCATGATTGCTCACAAAAGAAGCAAAGGCCCTCAACTAAACATCTCCTAAAAAAGGGATAGGATTTGAATGGAGGTCGAGAGGACAAGCCATATCATGCAAATACAGCTCGCACAACAGATTTTGGTCTTCAAAATTGCTTCTAAAAAAGGTCTCCAAGAATTTTGCTGAGGTTGTTATCTGAAATAACCTCCCTTCTTTAACAGCCCTTAACTTAAACCAAAAAAAATGTTCAAATAAAAAGACATGGTAAGAAGAGGAAGGTACCCTAGTGCCCAAGAGTTCTTGTGAAAGAGCATACATTTGCTCCTTTTCCTTCTGCATAGACTGGAACTTTTTCAGTTCCCTTAGTTCGTTCTGTAGCTCTTCTTCTTGAAGTCTCTGGGCCATACATTCTTCTTCCAAATTCTCCTCCAGTGTTCTAATGGTATTTTTATGCTTAGTGAGGGAAACCATCCCTTCTTGGTATTCTTCCACCTGGCTTTTCCATTTTCTTACCTCCATTCTCAGAATTGAGATTTCTGCTATAGGGTTCAGGGATTCTTCTTCTTCCTGATACTCTTCTTTGTCAAAATCGGGATCAATGAAATTTTGAAGAGATTCAATCCACACATTATCACCTAATGTGCCCCATTGGAAATTCTACACATCTGAAGTTACTTCTGGGGGTGCTGGTTCTTGTGTAACAGCAACTTGTCCTAGAATTCCTTTAGCAACAACTTCCACCCCTTCTGGAGATGCTGGTTCTTGTGTAACATCATCTTCTTTCTAAGGTTTCCCTTTGGAAACTTTGGCAACTGGCTCTGAGGATGTTGGTTCTTCTGGAGCAACTTCTTCCTGCATTTTAATTCCATTCTCTACCTGATCATCAGCTGCTATCTCAACCAGAGATTGTGAGGCTACAAAGCCTTGTTCTTGTTTTTGCTCATGCTGCTGAGGCTAGATGTCTTCTTCAGTATGCAGCTATTCCTATAGTATTTCAATATCACCTGAGGGTTTTGATTGGACTTATTCATCTTCACCTAAATCCATCTCAGAAATGGCATCCACTTGTTGCATTTCTACTGCAATTTTTAGGGATGTTGGTTCTTGTGTAACAACATCTTGATTCGCTTATTCATATCCCTATTGTTGTGATTCCAATTATAGTATCTCTATGTCCTGAGACAATTCTGGAGTTATAGTACAAAATTATTCATTAGACTCTAGAGTGCCTTCGATTCTTGGTTCTCCTCCCCTCATTTGGGAAGCCACGTGAGCAAGAACATTCAAGGATGCTGCTTCTTGTGTGACAGCATCTTGTTTGACCTCATCATTGTCTTGTTGTTTTGGTTCCGCTTCTATTATTTCTATGTCATGGGAGGATTCCGGGGTCGTAGTGCAATCTTCATCCATAAAATTGAGAATAACTTCATCCTTTGGTTCCTATGTCCCAGGGTTAGTGGCAATTTTGACAGGCATATTTAAAGATGATGGTTCTTGTGTGACAACATCCTGTTTATCTGAAGCTTCCTCCTCCTGAATTTTTTCTTAGGGATTTTCACCATCAATAATATCCAAGGATGCTATTTCTTGTGTGACAGCATCTTTTTCAGCTGCAGCTTCCTCCTCTTGAAGTTTTTCTAGGGGAGTCCCATCATTTCTCAAATCAAGTTGTACATGTCCTTCCACAGTTGTAGGTGCATACTATTGTGTTGTGAAGGCATGAATTATAATATTGTAACCCGATTCATTAAATATTTCTCCATAGGTGGGACAAGCCACTCTTTATTCCTCATTTCCACACTCGATAGGATCTGATCCTTCCACTTGATCTAAAACTTCAACCAATATGTGCAGCTTCCTTTCACCCTGTTTTTTGCATGCTTATTTCCAATTTTCCAATTCCTTTCTGATTGTTTGGACTTCCTCTTTTAATAGCCTATTTTTTAACAGAAGTCCTTCAATTTGGGGTTCTTCTTCAATCGGCCCTTGTGGGGCATCAATTGGTTTGGGTTTAAGAATGGGGAACTCAGTTTGTGCTTGTAAGGTTTCCCATATTTCCCTTGCTGCTGCAACAAACCTGGTTCTTTTCCTTCTTATTGGTGGAGATACCTTATTTTCATCCTTTTTTTCATCCTTTGATCTCCTCCTTTTTCTTTGTGGTGGTGGAGTTTCTGGATTCACAGCTGAAGTAGAAGGAATATTTCGAGTTCTAGCATTTTCTTGTTCCTTGGGATGGTCTTCCTCAATCAAGGTTCCTCCCCATTAAGTTGAGGATTCAATGGTAACCAACTCATTATTTTTTTCTGTTGCCATGGCTCTGTCATCTTCAAGTTTCAATTGTCGCAGCATCTAATGCTGCTCCAGTTTCACCCTCTGCTGTTAGAGCTACCCTACTATTTAGTTCTTCCATAGGGTTTTCATGTAGATCTTCTCTCAATTGTTCTACTTGAACCCCTGGTTGATCCTCTGATCCAGTCTCATCTTCCCCCCCAACTACATTGGAGGGGATCCGAGCCTCCTATTCTTCTTCATTTCCCCCCAATTGTGGATGGACCTGCTCTTCTTCTATTGGAATACCGGGCAAAGGAATGGGTTTCTGAACTTGGGCTGTAAATTTCTCCCATGTTATATTGTGTTAAGAAAGGGTCCTTAAGATTATTAATTTAATGAGGCCATTGTGGTTCAGTGAGGAGAGTGGATGTTTGGAAACTCAAACAAACCCCGCCATGTGATGTAAATCATTAAGCAAATAATGTGGAATATTTAACAGAACCCTGTGAAGGAGATGAGAGAGCAAAGGGAATTCAAAATGATAGACTATTTGGTACCTACCTTCGCAGGTGATGTATTTCTTGAGAAAAACAATGACTTGATTCCATGGCTATGGCAATGATTGTAGCACTATCCCTCTTCACGTCATTTGAACCTACTCCCCTTCCATTAGAAAATCCTGTACTACTGTAGTAGCGGGGGTTCGACGTCCGAACCAAGTTCTTCCTACCCAAGGAAGACCAGTGACTTCAACCATTATGGCTTCAAAAACTTCAATATGTAATCCCCAAACCTTTGAATGCATTTCTATAAGATTCAAAGCAAACTATAAATTTTCTTCACGGTGAAATCCATTTTGGCATTCAAAAAATCCGTCCAACCGGCAGCTTGAAAGATAGTGAAGACTATAGCATTTCTTCTGAGTTATCGTGTGTTTGAAGGTTAATAATGAGCCAGAATACCCATGTTTTTGTCTTCAGAAGTATATTGTGGTTCAACATATTATAGATTCCGACAATGGAGTTTACAGCACAAAGTATGCATGGATAGCTGAGAGGAGAGTTAGGCAAATTTAGAAAGTTTCAGCGCACTGGATTATTTGAAATTTTATCCCAAATTGGGAAAGGTAGCGGTTATTAGGTAGCATAATTGGTCATTACGTCGCACGAGCATAGAGTTAATCGATGCAATAATGGGCATAAAAAGTGAGGTACGACTGATATTGTCCAATCATATTAATACTTAATCAAGTATTTAATCAAAGCCATACCTTTGAAAATGCACGATAGATGTCCTTTGGAGGATGATAGAGCATGTGATTGCAGTCGTTGCGAAAGCTGAACTCTTGCGTTGTGTAGTCATTAATTGTAATCATTATTACAGGGGTGCTGTAATAACCTCTTCCATCGACGAAGCAAAAACCATCATGTTAAAATGGTCGAAAATATGATGAATATTACATTATGAGTCAAATTGCCGGCATCAGGAATCAGAGCCATATCTAGAGGAGCTGCTATTTTGTAAAAAGATATGCTAATAACATAGGATTCATAGTCGTAGGCCATAAAGAAATCAAAGTAGAGGCACGAAATTCGATGATAGAAAAATCAGCTAAATGTAGTAGAGTTGTAGCTGTTGAAAAAGATGTCACAGCTACCAGAAAAGATGTCGCAGCTGTCGGAAAAGGGGGGAAAAATGTTAAGTAGATGGAAAGTGACTATGCTGTAGATACGCAAAATGAGTCTTATGGTCAAAATTAAAACGGGGTCACAACTTGTGGAAACGGAAGATGGCGGAATTTCACGGTGCTGCAGGTTCCAGAAACAGTGTTGCAGCTGCCGAAAAATGGGTGTTGCAACTGCTAGAAAATGGGTGTTGCAGCTCCCAGAAAAAAATGTTGCAGCCGCCGAAAATATGGTGTTGCAACTATGATAGATTTATTTAAGGAAAAGGAAAAGAAAAATTCAGTGTAGGAAGTTACAGGGGGAATGATTCTTTTTGGTCGCCAGGCCTGATAATGAGCACCATTCTTAGGTGCTTTCCTGCACAATAAAAAAATGGATCAAGTGCGAAAGAAAAAGGATAACACATAACATAAAAACAATTTATTTATGTACAAATATCCATATGCAATTTACAATGATTAATAAATGATTGGCAGGGGCAGAGAAAAAATCCTGCCCTTGTGCTAATTGGTAATCTGTATCAGCTGCAATTTGTGAGATAAATGAATCCTTTGAAATCGGCTTATGGTATAGTCGCAGTCTGTGACCATTAGCAAATAATGGTACGTGGTTCTCATCAATGGTTACCAGGAAGACTATACCATTATCAAATACTCTATCCACTAGGTATGGCCCCAGCCATCTTGTGCGCAGTTTACCCTTGAAATCTCTTTTGAATCTGGAATCATATAATAGTGCCCAGTCTCCCTCACATAAGACCTTATTTTTTATGAATTGGTCATGCCAATTGGATCTATGTTGCTGAATTAACACTGTCTGATCTACAACAGTGAACCAGTTCTCATCTTGTTTGTTCAATTGGTTCAATCTCCTCTTCTGGGCTTCAGTTACATCTAGGTTTACCTCTGTGGCTATATTCAAAGTCTTAATTTCAAATTCAATTGGGAAGACAACACTTTTACCATACATTAAGTCATTAGGAGTGAAATCTGTAGTGTTACACCACGTTCTACAATATTCCCATAATGCTTCTAGGAGTCTGTCAGCCCAATCTCTGCAATGGCTCTTGATCGTCTTGCTGAGGATAGCTTCAATGAATTTATTAGTGCTTTCCACCTGGCCATTGGCTTGGGGAGGGTAAGGTGAAGCTACCCAATGCTGAACATGGTATTTCCGTAGCAGAGCTTCAAATTGATGAGACATAAACTATGGTCTTCCATCAGTAACTACTTCCTTAGGTACCCCAAAACGGGTAAATATTTCATTGTACAGGAAGTCAATCACAGCATGGTCATTCGCTTTCTCCAGGGCTACAGATTCTACCCATTTTGTCATATAGTTGGTACAGACCAAGATGCAGGCTTTCTTCTTGGAATGAGGGCTGATAGGGCCAACAAAATCTAGAGCCCATCTATCAAAGGGTTCAATCACTGATTATGGTTGCAGAGGCATTTGATCTAATCCATTGGGCTGACCCATCCTTTGGCAGTTATCACAAGAATGGACATACCTTTTTTTCATCCATGAAAAGAGTTGGCCAATAAGTAGTCCATTTTCAGTGCTTTGTGTCCTATCCTTCTATCTGCAAAATTCCCCCCACAAGGTTCATCACGGTAGGCCTTCAGTATATGAAAGATTTCATCTTCCCTTACACATCTTCTAATTTCAAGATCAGGACCTGTGTAAAAGAGGTGACCGTTTACCCAACAATACCTGGCACTTTGATGGATGATTTTTCTCTTTGATCTTTTGGACATATGTGTTGGATGCTTTCCTGCAACCAAGTAATTAGTGACATATGCATACTAAGGAGAATGAGATGAAACTGCAAAATAAATGTTCATCTGGAAAAGAGTCCTTAACAGGAAAATTATCATCACTATTAGTGAAACGAGATAAAAAATCAGCAACAACATTTTCTTTTCTAGGTTTATCTATGATGGTAATATCAATTTTTTGTAATAATAAGAGCCCTCTAGTCACTCTGGCATTAGAAACAAGTTTATTCATTAGATATTTAATGGCAGAGTGGTCAGTGTGCACAAATGTAGGATATCCAGTAATGTAGTGTCGAAATTTGTTAATGGAGTAGACAATAGCTAAGAACTCCTTCTCGGTGATAGTATAATTAAGTTTAGAAGGGGATAAGTTTTTAATAATATGATAAATTGCATAAGGTACTTGACCATCCTGCTGTCCTAAAAATGCTCCAATAGCGGCATCAGAAGCATCTGAAGAAATGTGGAAAGGTAGGGTCCAATTGGGCCCTCTTAAGATAGGAGTTGTAGACAGCTTCTCCTTACGCTTAACAAATGCTGTCTGGCATGCTTCATTCCAAACAAAGTACACATCCTTCATTAACAGTGAAAAAAAAGGAGAAGCAAGTTTGGAAAAATTTTCTATAACTCTTCGGTAGTATCCAACATGTCCTAGGAAAATTCACACCTTTTTTTGAGTTGCAGGAGTAGGTATATTTTTTATTACCTTGATTTTTGAGGGATCCACCTGAATTCCATCAACAAAGATGAAGTGCCCCAATAATACTCCTTCACTCATCCTCATATGGCACTTTTCAGTGCTTAAAGAGAGCTGGGTCTGTTCACAGCGAGTTAAAACCTTTTTCAAATTTTCCAGTGATTCTTCAAAATCCTTGCCAAAAGGAGTGAAATCATCCATAAAAATTTCCATACTGTCATTAACTAATTCTGAAAATATGCCGATTACAGCTCTTTGAAATGTTGTTGGTGTATTACATAAACCAAAGGGAAGCACTCTGTAAGCAAATGTTCCCTAAAGATAGGTGAAGGTAGTTTTATCTTGGTCTTCAGGAGCAATTTGAATCTGATTGTACCCGCTAAAACCATCTAGAAAGGAGAAGAAATTCTTCCCTGATAAGATGTCGAGTACTTGATCGATAAAGGGAAAGGGAAAATGGTCTTTTTGTGTGGCTTTGTTCAGCTCCCTATAGTCGACACAGAATCTCCATTTACCATTTTTCTTGAGTAAAATTACGAGCAGGGAGACCCACTCACTGTCTGAAATAGTATATATAAATTTTGCTTCCAAGATTTTTTGAATTTATCCCTTCACTATGTCCCTAAGATTGGGGTTCATTCATCATTGAGGCTGGCACATAGGCTGGGAGTCACTTTTAATATAAATATGATTGGTGCACAGGTTAGAGGGAATACCCCTCATGTCTGTATACTCCCAGGAAAATTCCCCCTTGTGCTCTTTCAAGAGACTGATCAGGCACTTATGTTCATCTAAGGAGAGGCTGGGGTTAATATTTAGGGTTCTTCCAGACTCTACCGCAATGGGAATAATTTTTGAATTTTTCAATACTCGGATTATGTGTGTGTCACTGACTAGTGCTTCTTCTATGATATTTTCTTGTTCTTCCTTACCCAGAGTAATGTTCAGGATTTCATAAACTTATTTATTGACTGAGGTGTGTTCACTGATGAAATTATTAATGGCATCGTCTTCAGTTTCATATTTAAAACTTAAGGCCTTCCCTATAGTTAATAATGGTTGAACGCCCTCTTCTTCCTTTGGCTCCATCCATAAAGAAGTTTTAGTTGCTAGGCTTGGCTGAGCTGGAGGGTAGAGAGTGAGGTTCTTTGTCTCAGTGCCATTTGATATGGTCATATACCCAGATCGATAGCTGATGCAAGCATCAGCTGTGGCTAACCAAGGCATTCCCATGATCAATGGGCATCCTCTTAGCTGTGACTTAGGTTGTAAAACCAAGAAGTCAGCAGGGTACTCCCAAGAATCAACTGAGATGACAAGATCATCCAAAATTCCTTCAGTTTTAATGGTGGATCTATCTGCCAGTTCTAAAATGGTGGGAGTTAGCCTAATATTAGTGAGCCCAAGTTTTCTTACAGTTTCAATTGTCATCACATTAATCGCTAGTCCTAAATATACCAGTACATTGGGTATCTGTGTATGCCCAATCTGCACAGTAATAGTAGGATAACCAAGATCATCATATTTAGCCAAAATGGTTTTTCCCATTATCAACGCAGATAATTTCCCTATGACATGAACAATCGGAGGATCTCTAGATTTCCTTCCAAGTTTCTTTGTGCACAGATCTCGAACAGTTCTAGCATAGATAGGCACATCTTGAATACCTTGAAGGAGGGGAATTTTAACATAAATATTCTTTAACTCTCCTAAGAGGTTAAATTGAGGTTGTCCCCCTACCATTGGTAGCATTAATCTCTCGGGATATGGTGGTTTCCTAATCAGCTGGGTAGGCTGTGTAACGCTAGATATATCGTGTTGTATTTCAGCCGACCCATTAGTGGGATGTTCAACATCTTCAATGATGGGGGTTGTATTAGATAGATGTTGTGGATTCACTCCTTCTTCATGTACAGGGGATGGAACATCTTCAATGATTACAGGCTCTACTATTTTTCCTGATAGTAAGAGGATATCATTGCAAGGCACATGAGAAAGGGAGTAGGCAGGCATGTTGGCAATCTCAAATTGATGGACTATTTTATTATTTGGGTTAGGATTAGGTTGAGCAAGTAGCTGAGGTTGTATCGGTATATTAGGGGTAGAATTGTTCTGCAACTGCTGATGAGAATATTGAGGATATTGAGGATATTAAAGAGGGTATGGCTACTATTTATGTGGAGGTTGTTGAGGAAACTGGTTTCTTGGATGGAAATTCCTCCATCCAGGAGACCAAGAAGTTGGTTGGTGTGGTGGCTGAACCCATGGGTTCCAATAGTTATAATTTTGCATTGAAGGTTTAGAGGGGTTCCATTGAGAATAAGATGAAGGGAATTATGTATTCACATTTTGCATATTATTCCATTTATTCATGTTATTCAAAAATGGAAACAAGTCTAGAGTCATACCTTGGTTTCTAGGTTTTCGGGGCTTCTTTGGTGCAATGAAGTAGGTCGGTTCCACCTCTAGAGTTGATGCCTACATAACAGCATTCACTTAGGGAAGTGATGGGCATTCTTTTGTGTCATGGTTTAGCTTGCACAACTGACACACTTCTACCTTGTCAAACGGGAACTCCTTCAGAGGGTGGTTCTTTCTACATCGAGGGTAGAACACACCTAGTGTGAGATCCTCTACTACCTGTTTTTTATTTTCCCTCAGGACATCGATTTCCAAGGAGATAGAGCTCGTCATTTCTGTTTTGAAATTTTCAAGGAGGTTTCCTGTCTCTGCACAGGTGGCTCCTCCATTGGATGAATTCTAAGTTCTGTCAAAGACATCGCATTTTATCTTATCTCGTTTGTCCTGCCTGTTATTCCTGGAAGACCCCCTAGAGTATCTTTTACCTAATTCCATAATATTCTCTAAAGACTCCTTGGAGATATCCCCCTTTCCTAACAGGTTTAGCATATCTAGGAATTCATCCCTAATCCCACGAAGCAGGATTATCTTGAGAACATCTAACCCCATGTTCATATGTCCAGCTCTTTGCACATTGTATAAAATCCTCTCTACAAAATCTTATAGACTTTCGTCCTCCTTCTGCACCATTTTAAACAATTCTTCTCTCTTGTCCTTGGTGTTGCAATATTCCTGATATTTCTCCAAGAACACCTATTTCATCCTGTCCCAATTAGTAACGGTTCCACCTCCTAGGCTCATGAACTAGCATAATGCATTGTCCTTGAGAGTGGCAGGGAAGAGAATCATCTTTTGTGCATTGGTGATGTAGTCATAGCTACGATAAAGGATATCAAAATAAAAGAGAAATTCATCTGGATCCTCTGCCGCTTTTCTATGAAAGCGAGGCAACACCGATGGTGATAGATTTTTCATAGGGGCTATCCCTTCCGGATGTTGAATTGGGCATTGAAGTATAGCCACCATTCCTTCAGGTAGGGAATGATCTTCAAGATGATGGTTTTCTCCCATCACCTCTTCCTCGTCAGATTCGTGTCTGTTACTCATTTCTTCTTTTGTTTTCTCCTCTTCATTCTTCTCTTTGTTCTTCCACTGATCAAAAATTTTCTGATGGAACTATGTCCATTCCTCTTTAGTTACAACCTTTCCATAAATATGATATATTGAACTTCGATTAACAGATCCTGCTGTACCAACCTTGTCCTCCTCTGCAGGGGTATTTGAGGATGTTTCAGCTTCTCGTGTGTTCTCCACTGTGGATCCTGACGTTGGCACCCCAGGATTGGTAGGGATTCTTTTGATAGGTGTTTCCTGATATCAATCCCTGGTAGAAGAATCAATTCTGTCAACAAGATCGTCAATGAATGTTCTTATACCCAATTGTGGACCTCGACCACCTGCACTATTAGTATTTTGTGGGGTTTTCTGAGTTGGAAGATGATCACACTTTACCCTTCTTGTATTCATACAACCCAAATCATTCCAACAAAAATTTAAAAGAGATTGTATAGAAACAATTACAAGATGCAACTAATGATAGTGTTTAACTTTTATCCTTCCCCGGCAATGGTGCCAAAATTTTGGGCACCCAATATGCAAGTGAATTAATAATCCTTTCATAGTTTTGTTTTACAATCTTTATGCAGTTTGATAACATTAGCAATACCAACCTAACATATCATTTCAGAGTTTTGTTTTACAATCTTTATGCAGTTTGATAACATTAGCAATGCCAACATTACCTATCACAGGTTCAAGCTGCAAACAAACATTTTATTTCTAGCATTTTATCCTAATGCTAGTAGAGTATCTTTCTTGATCTGGATTTTTACTGGAATAAACTGCTTACCTTTTTGGAACCTGTAAAAGACCATCATTCCACTGTGTTAGCTGTAAGATAAGTAAGCCCTGATTTCATCTAAGATTTTTTCCTACTTGACATAATAAGACAATAACACACTTAGCATCGGTTTAAGTTATAGTATTATTTTCTCACCTTCTGAATAACATAAACTGTTGTGTTTAACATTCATAACATATTACTTTAAGATAAACTAATAATCTATACAGAAACAAAAGAAATAAATGCTATGTGTTATTATAACTGTTTGAGCATCCGCTAGCAGTTAAGGGTTCATTGGCATTAACAACCTTGACATTTTATGTTACATGAAAAAAAAATTAAATTTTACAAATTTTTGGGTTATTACATGTGGTATCAGAGCACAAGGTTCAAACACTAGGCCTGAATGTGGCTCAACTTGCATAAATAGAATAATAGATTTAAACAAGTATACTAATTTTACTTTTCTTGTGAATGATACTTCCAGATAATTTTTATGAGTTAACTGCAGATATGGAAAGATTGGAAGAATATGCGGATGAAGAGTCACCCTATACTGAACGAAATAATTTTCAATGAGAACCTATACAAGAAGTAATAACTAATAATTCTTATGAACTTCTATAAACAGTTAAGGAACTAAGAATAGAAATGGAAATGGTTAAAAAAGAAAATGAGAGAATTCTGAGACCTCGGGAGGAGCTAAATCAGATTTTGATGGAAAATTTTCAGAATGAAAAAAAAAGATAAACGAACAGAGTCTGAAGATATGCCTTACCAACATAAAGATAAAAATACTAAACAGTTTAAAATCGAAAGTAGCTAATCTTCTGAGGTGTATGGTGATTCACGTAAAAAGAATTATCAAAATACTAGTGATAGTAGTGAAGATAATCATTATACTAGGAAGAGAAAGTTTAAAACTTATGAAGAAATCTCTAGAGAATTCAAGAAAATCAAGCCACCAAACTTTAATGGTGAAACTGAGAAGGGAGAAGAGGTGGAGTCATGGCTGTCTGGGATGAAGAAATATTTTCAAATTTATAACTACTATAATCAACTGAAAGCCAGAATGGCTATTTATAACCTTATTGGGAAAGCAAATATTTGGTGGCAGGACCTAAAAAGAGTAAAATGAATTAGGGAGAAAAACATTAATTGGAGCACATTTAAGAAATATTTCAAGAAGAAATTTCTTTCTGAACAATACTATGAGGATAGGGCTAAGGAACTTTATGAATTAAAACTAGGAACAATGAGTATTAAAGAACTAAATAGTAAATTTCTAAGTCTGCTCAGGTTTGTGTCGTATATTGTGGACGATAATCCTAAGGTACAATAGTTTCTCATTTGTTTACCCTATCATATAAAAGATAGAATTGAGTATGAAAATCCAAAAAAATTAGAAGAAGCAATGATAAAGGTGAATTTATGTTATGAACATAATTGCAAAAAGGAAAGTATGACCAACTGGAAGGCCAAAAGAACTAATAATTTTGAACAGAAGAAGAAATCTTTTGTACCTAACTAAAATTTTAAAAATAATAACACACGAAATTTTCCTAGTAAAAATTTCCAAGGGAACAAAAGTAATTCACAAACAAATCCAAATGGTCAAAGAAATAAAGAATCTGTTAATAATAACAATAACTATACCAAGAATTTTGAACAAAAAAAACCAATAAAGTGTTAGGAATGTAATGGTCCTTATTATGCATCAGTTTGTCCCAATAGGAAGAAGACTGTTAGCAACATACACATGATACAGGAGGAGATGACTATCAGTGATCTAGCAAGGACAATTCCCAGGATCAATGCATCACTAGAGAATAGGAAAGAACATTATCAAAATTCCATGGTGGAAGTGGAAGGTAAGATAAATCAAATACCTATATCTATTTTAATCGATCCATGGACTAGTTAAAGCTGTATTTATCCTGAGTTAGTAGAAAAGTGTAAGTTATCAGTAAAAAAATTTGCAAAGTCTTGGTTAGTTTAGCTAGCTACTGGTGCAAAAATAAAGGTGATCAACTTTTTTAAGAATTGTACAGTAAAAATGGATCAGTTTGAAACCTCTTTTAAGCTTAATGTTTTACCTTTGGGTTCATATGATATGTTAATTGGTATGGATTGGCTAGAACAACATAGGGTAGTCCTGAACTATTTCAATAAAACCTTTACTTGTGTAAATAACGATGGAGAAATAATAAATGTAAAAGGAATATCTAAGAAAACAACCATAAGGTATATTTATACTTTGGAGCTTATGAGAGTTGTTTGGAAGGGCTATAAATCCTTTGCTATAATATTAAGTAATGAATAAAATACTAATAACAAAGATAAATTAAAATTGGAATACATCCCTGTCCTAAGGGAGTATTTAGATGTATTTCTAGAAGAAATTTTGGGATTGCGTCCAAAACAGGAGTTAGACTTTACTATTGAGCTGGTACCTGGTGCAGTGCCCAGCTCAAAGGCCCCTTACTAGATGAATATAATGGAATTAAATGAACTAAATTTGCAGTTAAAAGAACTCATTGATAAGAATTACATTAGACCCAGTGTGTCTCCCTGGGGAGCACCTGTTATTTTTGTTAAGAAGAAGGACAAAACTCTACGACTATGTATAGATTATCGTCAACTAAATAAAATGACTATCAAGAACAAATATTCGTTACCCCACATAGATGATCTATTTGATTAGCTACCCGGAGCAACGATATTCTCAAATATTGATTTATGCTCTGGTTACCACCATGTTCAAATCAAAGATGAAGACATCTTTAAAATAGCTTTTAGGACCCAGTATGGTCATTACGAGTTTGTCGTTATGCCATTTGGGCTTACTAATGCCCCAACTATTTTTATGTGTCTGATGAATAATGTAATGCATAAATATCTTGATAAGTTTGTGGTCGTATTCATTAAATACATCTTAATTTACTCAAATTCTCAAGAAGAACATAAAGAACACTTAAAAATTATCTTACAAGACTTATGAGAACATCAACTCTATGCAAAATTTAGTAAATGTGACTTCTTTAAGGATAAAATTCAGTATCTAGGTCATGTGGTGACTAAAGAAGGAATTTTTGTCAACTCGAAAAGATAAAATCAATCGAGGAATGGCCAGTCCCAAAAGATGTAATTGACGTCTGATCATTCATGGGGATTACTGGCTGTTACCAAAGATTTCTCGAAGTATTTTCAAGAATTGCAAATCCCATAACTTCTTTACAGAAGAAAGGGAAGAAATTCAAGTGGAGTCAAAAGTGTGAAGACAATTTTAAAAAGTTAAAAACATTATTAACTACCACACCAATATTAAGAATTGCTGACCCTAATAAATATTTTATAGTATGTACTGATGCATGCAATGACGGTTTAGGCGGAGTTTTAACTCAGGAAAGACACGCCATTGCTTACGAGTTTAGGAAGCTGAAGATTCATGAGAAGAATTATGCGGCCTATGACTTAGAGTTAGTTGTTGTCATTCATGCCTTAAAAATGTGGCGTCATAATTTAATCGGAAGGAAGTTTATATTAATGACAGATAGTAAAGGGTTAAAACATTTCTTGGATCAACCTAACTTAAATGCTAGGAAATATATATGGCTATCTTTCCTTAGCGAATACAATTTTGAAATCCAACATATTAAAGGAAAATACAATAAGGTTGTTGATGCATTAAGCATAAATGAAAAACTGAATTTTATAGCAGCAATTAGCACTTATAAAATAGATTTAGAAGAACAGCTAGAAGATGGAATAGGATAAGATGAAAATTATCAGAAATTACAAGCAAAGGTAAGAGAAAAATTAATAGAAAGTCTATGTACATGGTATATCTTGAATGAAAAATAATTATTATTGTATAAATATAGACCATACGTACCTAATGTACCTAAGATTAAGTTGTTGATTTTAAACAAAATTCATAAAACTCCTTTTGCAGGGCATCCAGGTTATCATAAAACTATAACCATGCTAAGAAAGGATTATTTCTGGCCAAACATGAAAAATGAATTAGAAGAATACATTGCAAGGTGCTTTGAATGTCAGCAAGTAAAGAGTGAACATCAGCATCCAGCTGGGCTACTTCATCCATTGCCTATTCCTATCTAGAAGTTGGAGATAATTAGCCTTGATTTTATCACAGGACTACCTAGAAATCAAAACTTAAATGACTCAATAATGGTAGTTGTTGATAAATTGAGTAAAGCAGCTCACTTTATACTTGTAAAAACTACTTATAAAGCTGCAAATATTGCTGATATTTTCTTAAAACAAATTTTTCGGTTACACGGAATAACGAAAGTAATAATTCTTGACAGAGACCATAAGTTTACAGGCAACTTTTGGAAGTACTTGTTTAAAGTATTAAATACTACATTAAACTTTTGCACCTGTTTCCATCCTCAAACAGACAAAGAGATTGAAAGAGTAAATCAGGTATTGGAGGATCTACTAAGAATGTATGTAAAAGAACAACTAGGTAAATGGGAAGATTACTTAAACCTGGTAGAACTTGCTTACAATAATCATTATCAAGCCTCAGCAAGGTATAGTCCTTTTTAAATTTTGTATGGCAAGAAATGCAATACCCCCATCTCATGGAGTAATCTAGTGGATAGGATAGTATTTCAGCCTGAATTATTAAAAGAGATGGAGTTAATTGTAAAACAGGTACAAAGCAACTTGAAAGTTGCGCAAGATCGACAGAAAAGTAAATCAGATCTTAAACGAACTCCAAAGGAGTTCCAAGTAGGTGAACATGTCTTTATTAAGGTGAGACCTAAAAAGAGTTCTCTGAGGTTAGTTAGTTGCGCTAAGTTAGCACCTCGATATTGCATACCTTTTGAAATACTATCCAGGATAGGACATGCAACATATTAGTTAGCTTTACCTCCAAATTTAAGAGTTCACAATGTTTTTCATATTTATGTATTAAAAAAATATGTAGATGATGGTACTCATGTCATTAACTCGAATGATGTGTAGGTGGAACCCAAAGGATATTTTTTGGTGGAACTGGATTGTATCCTCAAAAGGAGGGAGATCTCGCTTCAGAATCGCACGATTGGCCAGGTGAAGGTGAAATAGAATCACCTTAGTCTAGAAGAAGCAACCTGGGAATTGGAAAGTCATATGCGGGATGCATATCCAATTCCATTTCAGCGAAATTCTGAGGACAAGGAATAAATAACATCGAGGACGATGTTATAAATTAAGGGGGTGTTTATGTCACATGCCCTAATTTGCAAAACAATTTTATGTTATTGAGGAACATTATGTTATATTTTATGTTAAAGTTTTGTAATTAATGACCAAGTGGGGTCAAGGATAGTTTAACGTATTGCAAAATATTTTATTATTAAATAAATAAAAGATGAGAGAACAGCTTAGAGAATCTGTTAAATGAGTGTTTACTGGTCACTTGGTGGAGGAGATTGGGTTGAGAGCATATTGACAAGTAGCAACATCCTCAAACTACTTCTAGTTGTTGCAGGTGGCAAGTTCGCTATATTTGTGGTCAATATTCCCCAAGAAAGTGGAACATGAGCAGGTGGCTCATTAAGTAAACACTGATCCAAAAGACCTAGGAATGCTAATAAAACTTCTCATTGAAGACAGCTGAGGCTGCTCATTTTGGAATGGTGATCATTTTGAGTGAATGAAGTGCACATGTGAATTTGATGGAGGGGACTAGCTGAAGTAATTTTGAGGGGATAAGTGATGAAGATTAAACTTGTGCAACTATTCTAAGCTGAAGTTCTTACTACTGTAAGCAGGACTGAGTTACTGTTGAACACTCAAAGGAGTTGCAGAGGATCTCAAGACTACATCTCTCACCCAGGACTCTACCAGGAGGACTAGGAGATAGGCTTGGGGGTCCTAAGAATTGTAGACTAGATCTTCTCCAGGAGTTGGTTGGGAGGAACAACCTCCTTAAGCTATTGTCACCTCATCTATTTGATAGGTTCTACTTGTTTAAGTTCAGTTAATATTTATTTTCTGCATCATAAAAGTTTAAGAGTTTTGCATGAATATATATATTGATATTTTATTTCTGTTAGGGTTAAGTAAGAAGAATTATTTATGTGGTGAAATCAAGTAACTTGTTAGGTTAGGGTTAATCAGTAGAGATATTGCTAAGTTAACTGATAGATAGGAAAATTACCCAAACTATATTTTTCGATGCCTCTTACAAGGCAGTACTCTAGTACAGTAGGTATGCTTAATTCATATAAGTAGATTTCAATAACATTGAATGCAAATGCAAATGATTTTTTTTACAAGATTTTATGTAATCTAATTGTAGAATTTTAGCTGTGTTTGTACTATCTATTGAAAATATCTAAAATAAATAATTATAGGTAAAGAATAAATTTAAATAATAAGTACTAGTATGTATAATATTTACATACTCAAGACTAGTAAAGTATATATTATAAATTCAATAACTAAATTTAAATAAATAGTATAGAACAAGAAAATATTTAATTTAGGTTTAACCTAGTACACAATATTTTAGGTTATCCAATTACCGAGTTAGTCATACATTATAACTAGTTTTACTGTAAACAAAAAAAAATATTAACGCTGCAAACCTCTAGAAATAACTAGGGTTTACAAGAGATATCTACTATCATACTAGGGTGAAATTCACATTTTTATAATACAAAAACCTAATAGTACTTTTCTAGAATTTATTACAGTAATAATTAATTTTATTGCTAGTAAAATAATTTCTGAACTAAAGATTATTCAAATATAGTCCTTAATAAGAAACAAAATATCTTACAGATCTAGTAACTCTGTCCATCAAAGAAGTAAGTAACATTAAATATTTACCATAAACCAATTATACCTAAATTTAAACAAAACTGAAATATTGCTGAAATCAACACTAAGCTGTGAAAAATTCCAGAAACTGAACAAGTATAGTATGGCCTATGGACTTTTATAATATATGTCTAGGATTTAAAACCTGACCAAAAATGACTTCTTAAAGTTTAAATAGAAGTCACGAAATCAAAATTAAACAACCATCGTTTACAGCTATGAAATCCCTTCACCTTTATCGAAAAATGCTAGAATTGCAGCCTTTCATTTTTCGGTAAAAACCAATTTTAAATATTCAAGAAACCACCCAGTGACCTGACAGTACAGTAATGGATTATATCCAAAATCTTAAAAACTATTACCATCTATATCAATTCAGGTCAAAAAGGCTCAAACCAAAATCATGAAGTTGCGGCTGTGGAATCCATATCCTTTCAATACAATAGTCCCTAGGGAATTTAAAACTTGCAAAATAAAAAAACAATAGGAAAAATAATAACCACAGCTGGGCCATCAACCACCACACATGGCAATGCTTTCATTCTTTCCACCATACACATGTGTAGGAAAAACCCCAGATGTCACCAAGGCTTACCAGGAGAAACGCTCGTGCTGAAAACTGTGGGTAGATATTTCTTCTAGCATCAAGTTTCAGTCATGAGAAAACCTACCCACATAGAAACATAGTAGCTTTGTTAATTTACCTTATTTATTTTAAAAAACAATAACGAAAAACCATGCTATTTTAAATTTAAGGGAAAATAGGGTGTTTTTACCTTATAAGCTACGCAGTAGTGAAGTCGTGGAAGCCACCCAAGCCTAGTTCGATGGAACATCGAAGAAGGTAAAGCCCTGTGAGTGGATTGTGCAGAATGCTATGAAACCCCAAGCCACGATATGGTAAGGTTCAAACCACAAGGAGGAAGAAAGCAAGTAAAATCAGATGCAACTCTTTCCTTCCGAATTTATTTCCCACTTTGCACAGTAAGCAAACTCGCACAATCATTCACGATGACAACGAAACTAGTTCTAATGTTCAACACCTCTTTGAAAGTCAAAAATACATGTGGACAATAGTAATTTATCTACTCTACACAATCTCACAAGGGTA
The DNA here is from genome assembly GCA_001517045.1 of Pseudotsuga menziesii. NCBI lineage: Eukaryota > Viridiplantae > Streptophyta > Pinopsida > Pinales > Pinaceae > Pseudotsuga > Pseudotsuga menziesii. The sequence continues at coordinate 105,766 of LPNX010257602.1, read as the reverse complement.
TGAATTTCTATGTTCATATCTCTGGAGGTTCAAACACCGACCATGGTGGCCACGAGCTCCTAGCTCGGCCACTCCTCAACCAAAAGAACCAAATACAACGCAATGTTAGGCTTTGGACAAGTTTTAAGTTTTAACAAATTCAACAAACCTAACTCCTCAATCATCAACCACATGTCCCCTAATTATTTTTGCAATCGTGGGTTTGAACTATAGTCAAAATTACTGATTTCCAATCTGCACAAGTCATTGGTGAGGTAAAGTCAAAACCTTATCATTAGTATGCATATTAACAATAATTTTTTTCTCCTTGTTAATTCGATTTGCTAGTTTTTAACCATAGGATAAACAAAACAATTTTAACTTGCTATTTCTACTAGACAAGTTGGAATAATCATATTCTAACTATGTTCTTTGTAGAATATAAACAAATGACTACACTTATAATAGTAAGACATCATTGAAAGGGGTAATTTAATCCTCCCTAGAAGTACCTCACTTAAACCTTGGATTTCGAAAGTGATTTCTTTTAATATAGAGTTTTTATGAGAAATTTAACTATAGCACAAGCAATTACAAGGTTTCCTTTAGCACCTACTAGGAGAATAATAATTTTACAAACTTTAACATATAACCATTGTAATTGAAGGTTGATGTAAAAATGGGTTTTATACCAAAGAACTAGGTGAGAACACATGGTTTAGAAGGTGCTAATGTAGAGTTTTTAGAGATTTACAAGAATTCAAATGAATATGAACAATATCATAATTCAACCTCGACACATCAATGTGTATTTAGGGTTACAAGTACATGCAACATACCATCCCTTTTATAAAAATGTTAGGTCCTTCTGTCTTATGAACAGAAGTAGATTTGTTCTTAAACGTTTCCAAATTTAAACATATAAGCATACAGTTGAAAAATACAAGAAGGTAGAATGAATTGGATCCCATATTGGTGGTAAACTTAACTAGACATAACCTATCCTTTCGCAGTTTTGCTTTACCATATTTATGTCATTTGATAACATTAGCAATACCAATATTATCTCTTACATGGTAAAGCTACAAACAAAGATTTTATTTCTAGCATTTTATCCTAATGCTAGTAGAGTGTCTTTCTTGATCTATATTTTTACTGGACCAAACTGCTTACCTGTTTGGAACCTGTAAAAGAACCATCATTCCACTACGTTAGCTGTAAGCTAAGTAAGCCCGGATTTCATCTAAGATTCTTTCATACTTGACAAAAGAAGACAATAACACACTTAGCATCGGTTTAAGTTATAGTATTCTTTTCTCACCTTCTGAATAACATAAATTGATGTGCTTAGCATTCCTAACATATTACTTTAAGATAAACTAATAATTTATACAGAAACAAAGAAAGGAAGTTCTCTGTGTTATTATAATTGTTTGAGCATCCGCCAAGAGTTAAGGGTTCATTAGCAATAATAACCTTGACATTTTATGTTACATGAAAGAAAAACAATTTACGAACTTTTGGGTTATTATAGTGGGATTTCATGATGTGGAGGTTTTTAATAAGCTTTGGGAATGCTATATTTTGAAGGGTATATTTGTGCACCGATCTGTGAGTGTTGATTTTCAGTTTTTAGTGGGGTTTTCTATGGGATTTTTTGTGTGATGATAGTTCCTATGGGATTTTATGTATTATGAAAGTTCCTACAAGTGCAGCTAAAGTTCCATTGTGTAGGTTGGTTTCTTTTCTTCCCTTTCCAATGCTAATCAAAACATCAACTATTGTATCTGACCTCTTTCTATTGTACTTGGTGAGGATGATGAGGAAGGATAAATTTTTACAAGTTCTATAAAAATGGGACCCATGGTGACTAGAGAAAGAATTATGTCCAAGGGTTCTGGAAAAAATTTCCTAGTAAATAGGCTAAGGCCCTTGGTAACAAATCTTTTGCCTACAGGCTTGCAGACTAGGTGGATGCAGAAAAAGGTTATAGGTTCAAGGGTTCAAAGGTGGAAAGATTCTTGGCTTGTTGTTAATAGCCTAAAATTCCTTCGTGGATTCTGGCTGGAGGTTTAATGGCTAAAGGAATCTTCTCTGTTGAGAGGTGAAGGGAAAAAGTTTTAAGTTTGTCACAGGCTCAAGACCCTGGTTAGAGTAAGGTTTGGGCTTGTATAAGGATTATCTAGTGAGGTATGGGATAGTGCAATATGGCACAATTCAGGACACAAACGTTATCATGTATGACGTTTTGATGAGGTCTTGTACAGGTCCAATGTCACAGGTGATCTGTCTGTCTATGGATTGAACCTTTAAGTGGCTTTAATTCTTGAATCGTGTAGAATATATGCCTGGAATTTGAATGTTGAGGTCAAAATAATTGATGGGATGTGCATGTATTGAACTTGATTGGGATTTCATAATGGGATTCTCTTGGTGGCATTGGACACTTAGGGTCTGTTATCATTTGCAATTAAACACCAACTGGTTTTAGGGAATTCATTAACTCAATTTCTAGCATAAGATATAATGCTTTGTGTGTATTTATATTTCCATAATATGTATATTCATATGATTCAAGTTCCTGATAGACAATTGTTGATGTATTTGTAACTTTGTAATGTATTCACTTGTATATCTTATGTATTGTACCCCGATGTTTATTCTGGTAAGTGTCTGTAATGTATTTGAGTCATGTCATGCCCCGATGTTCCTATCGAGAGATTCAATAATGTAAAAAAGTCATGTAAATTCATTGTGGGTAACTCTCCTATTGATCAAGGGCTAAAGTCGCCATAGTTGTGGGGAACTAGGGTTATTAGGCTCTCCTAGAGAAGTTGGCCCTAGGTGAGTTAATGTAAGTCAGGTCATTAGTACCCCAGTTGTGGTTACTCGAGCTTACATAATTGAGTTAGGATTACTCGAGCCTACACAACAGAGTTAAAGGTTATGTGAATGAAAGAATATAAATAGAGAGTGAGGCTCTCTATTTAACATACACACACACTCACTCAACTGGGGCGCATGAGTGAGAGAGAAGAAGTTGGGATCAGAGAGAGAGACTACTACTGTCAAGAGATCATCTTTATGTTTGCAGGTTTTACTTTTAGTGCTGATTCTATCTCTGAGGAAGTTGTGGGGTTTTCTCCTTTATGGTTTCCCTGAGGAAAATATTTGTGTCTATTGTCTCTTGTGTTTAATTTTTGTGCTTGTTACTCTCTCAATTAAAGGTCCTAAGATAATGCTAGCTTGAATGATAAAATTATAACATGGTATCAAACCTAACCTGAGAAGAAGAAATTGTGTAGCTACAGAAGCTACGTATTCTTAATTTTTGGATCTATCTCCACAATACATTAGAAAAATTATGCTAGAATGACTCTCCATTGAAGGGAGCATCTCTCTGTCAAAGCGGAATTCAATTCCGAGCATTTTCAGTTTTCGGTGTGGGAAACTAGGGATTTTTACAGAAGAGGAATTTTTGAGTGAGCCCACCATAGGATTTCTCTTCTCATCAAAATGAAAGTTCAGAGACCTCATTTGATATTTTTGGTTGGGTGTAACTTTGAGTAAGTCAAACCCTAATTTGACCCCAAGCTGGAAAAACCCTAAATACTAAAACTGATAATTTTTGGTAAATTATCTATATCGTAGGATTTCAGAAGTATTAGGGGTGGAAAATTTCATAGGACGTACTTCTTTGGGGTGCAAAATTTCATAGGAAACTTTCAGATAAAATCCTAATGTACATTGTTTCCAAGTTTCATCCTCATATTCACTATATTCTAGAAGATATGATTCCTCCAAGTTAGGGTTCCAGCCTCTTCCAGAATTCATTCCTAAACAGGACACCTGGGGAGAATTGCTATATATTGGGATACCAAGGTCCAAATTAAATTTCTCAATATGTTCCAAAATTTTCACAGACTTTAATTTTTGTGGTAGAACTTTCATACCCCTAAGATAAAACAGTGACACATGGTAGTCCGTACAACTTCGCTATGTTGAATAGTCATGAAACAGGTCACCTTGGGAAAACGATCATAAGTCCCAATTGGTGAAACCAATTCTAATGAAATTTTTGGTTTTATAATAGGGACAGGTGAGGCTACTTGCATGGTATTTTTTAGACACATAGGAGTAGTAATTTTGGATATACCTTAGAAATAGTATCAGGCATTTCTGCAAAAAAATGGGTAAACTAGAGCTTCCTATTCCGGGAGCTTCCTTCCACTATTTTCAGAAAATGAGTACATTGGAAATATCACCTTAAATAGGTCTATATTTCTATCCAATTAGATCTAAAATATTCAAAGTTTTTAAAATTAGGGTTTCTCTGACAAACCCTAGATCAACCAGCTCCGAAACCAGGATGGACACCTCAAATCGGTAAGATCTAATATTTTGCTATTTTCATTTGAGGTTCTCATTTCAAAGTGATCTATCACATCAGCTTGATGATAATATGGGTTAAGTTGACAACTTCCATGCATGGAAGTATAGGATCTCACTAGTTCTTGAAGGAAATGAATTAGACACCCACATAAGTAGAGAGGTTCCAGTTCCAGAGGGAGATGACGCTAAAATCCTTACACAAGAAGAACTTGGTCAAGGCCAAGAAGATCATTGTTGATTCAATCATGGATCACCTTGTACCACAAGTGTCTTCCCTAAAGACACCAAAAGATATTTTTGATTCCTTGACCAAGCTATTTGAAGGGAAGAACACAAATCAGATGATGACCTAAAGAAAGCAGTTGAAGAATGTGAAGATCTAGAATGTAGAGACCATACAATCATACTTTACAAGCGTCTCTCAAATCAAAGAACAACTTGAAGCGATAGAAGAAGAAGTGGAGAATGGAGAAGTTGTGATAACCACCTTGAATGACCTCCCAGGATCATGGGATTCATTCAATCAAGGAATGTGTGCCAGAAGGAAGTGATTACTTTCAGAAAAACTCCAAGAAGAGCACACACAAGAAGATGCTCAACTCATAATAAGAAAAAAGAAGATGGGAGAAACTGAATATAAATATTTCATGATTCAAAGAACATACCTCAAGCGATAAGGAATATGAATAACTCAACTCTTTAAGAACCTATTATCCATCTTAGCATTTGGATAATTAATGATGCTATTATGAATGAAGAAGATGATGAAGCTGAAGGCTCAAGAAGGAGTCTACCCATGAAACAAATAAAGATAAGTATTCAATTGTCATTTCATGATATTGTTTTATTATGCATTTGTTTATATTCATTTAATGTATTATGCATGATAGAATTTTTTCATTAATGACAGTATACTACTAATATGCATGTGATGGGTAAGTAGCTCATGGTGCTATACAACTCTCCATTGCTACTTATCTAGAATGAAACCACTTTGCTAACATATTGGATTAGTGCACAATGTCAATGTTGTCCTAGTAGAGATGGAAGGAATTTAGAAAGTTTCTATGAGATATGGATGAATGTTGTATTGGCTAAAATAGTTGCATGATCATATATTTATGCATAAGAATTTTCCATTATGAATATTCCTTATGAAATGTTTCTAACCATAAAAATACATTTGACTTGTAGGAAAGATCGCATACATAATCGCCTACAAGAAAAGAAGGATGAGACTTGTTCCGAAGAACAAGTGATGATAGTTCAAGATGAAGAATAATATGACGAATGTAGTGACATCATTGATGCAGAACCTTCCTGTAATGCCCCAGTTTTGACCCCGTTGAATTATATGTATATGATGTATATATATTGTAAATGATCATGGTGTGGAGCTAAAGGCCAAGGCCCCACCATTGATCGGTCATGCTATGTTTTGGATTTAAATTTGTCACCGATTGTATATTGGGGCATGTGGCATATATTATGTTGGTCATCATGTAAATATGCATATATAATTAATTAAATGAACCAGACCAGCTACGATTGCGGCAACTAAATCGAAAGGGGCATGATTTTTCCCAAGGATAAGGATGTGGGGGAATTTTTCAAACCTTGGCCAATGGGGTAAAAATCCATGTGTCACCTCGCTTTGTTTTATCCCAACCACTTTCATTAAGAAATACTGCTGGTGGTTGAGGCAGTTAATGGTTTTGAGGAGTGCGATGGCAGGACTGTCAGTCCTCACCCACACGCACACTCTACCCACGATTTTGTTGTTCATCCCCTCACGCAGACACTTTTTCCTCTCCATGAGTTGCTAAACACCCAGGCACTACAATCTCATGTCCTCCTGGTAGTTGTTCACCTTCACGCACTTCCCATTTGTTTGCTCATGGTTTTCATGCACAGGAAATTTCCTGGTTTCACCCACGTTGTTTTTCTTTTCCTCTGCGGATTTGAGAATGGTGTGGCTCCGTCCTTTACTCACGGGCTGATTTGTGGGTTCGGCATTGTGATTGTTCATGCCCCAGTGGGGAGACTGTAAAATTCATCCCCAGTATGGTCTGTGTACATTTTTCCCAGTAGTTTTGGTGGTGCAAAATGGGCCTTTGTTCCCCCACGTCGTGAGCTGTGTTGCTGTTACGTTTGGCGATTGTGGTAGAAGTTTTGAAGTTGTTTTTCCTATTTAAGCTGTGACAGCTAAATTAATTGCCTGAGTGCAATGGTTGGTCTTCGGACTGTGAGAGGAGCAGGGATGTTGGCTTAGATTTGCTTGATAAACCTGGTGGCTGGAAACCACACAGACAGAGCTAGAGGGCTGGCCTTCTTCTCCATCACCCCTGAATAGCAGTGGAAGGGAATGCAGGGCCTGAGGGACTGTGTAGCAGAGAAGGGACTGATTCCTTGTGTTGGGTTTGTTTGGGTGTCTTAGAGGTCAGGCTAGTTCCGTTGTAGGTGTTCTTGGATCTGTAATGAGCTCACCAGCTTAGCAATTTTCCTTCTCCAGCTCCTTAATGGCCTGATAAACCCAACTCTATCGGCTTGGATATGTGTTTTGTGTATCCTTGGCTACGTGTAAGCCTGCTATTCCCTTATTCCTTGGATAATCATGCCTAGCTCAGGGGTGGCAGCGTTGCTGAGAGATTAAGGAGCTCACTGGCATATGGTTGGGTGGAACATTGCAGCGACGTAGCTGGTTGCAGAACGAATTCATCTTAAGATAAGTAGTCTTGTCCATTTTTACTTCTGCAACCTTAATTTTTGTTAATGATATGATGAACATGTTGCATGAATGATTGTTTGAAGGTATGATGTTTCTACTGTGTCTGATAGATGATTGCATCTGTGCATGATAAATATTCATGTGAGCATATTCTAGTTCAATAAACAAGTTTAAGTATTCTGTTTCAGCAATTTTGTGCTTGTACATGTTCATGGGGCTCTTAGCCCATGTGTTTGAAGCTTGTAGTTGCGTCCTCCTTGCCGGTCGGAGGCATGGGGACGTGACACTTCCAGCTATGAAGAAGTAACCAAGAATAAAGGGAAGACCAGTAAAAGAAGAATGATGTCTAGGATGCAGTATTTATACGTGAAGGGAAGTTTGTAGTTCCATCATGTAGTAGATGGAAACATCGTGGGATACAAGGAAAGATTCGTAGCATGAGGCTTCTCATGAAAAGAAGGCATAGACTACGAAGAGGCATTTGCAGCTAGTGGGAGTTGAGACATGTGACAGGCAGAATCATGTGTGCAAATGAAAGAAGTCCTTGTATGAGCTCAAAAGACACCCATGGGATAACACATACATGAGGAGCTTGATGAATATCTAAACCTTTGCTACAAGGTTGAATATGAAAGTCTATAGAGGATGAAAAGCTCATAAATGAGTACAAGAAGAAATTTTGAAAAGGTTCAAGATAGAGGATCTTGGTATCCAGTGACCCTAGATGGATACATAAAATAATTAGTACCAGAGGAAGCTACTTGTCACTCCGGTACAGAATGTTTCAGTGCATAGAGTATGAAAGACATAGGGAGTATGATGCTCTACTTCAGAGGGAATGACTATGGAATATCCTAAGGTTCGACATGGTACGACAGGATGGACAGATTACTGATGACTCTAGGCTTTACTAAGAGTAAAGTGTATTCCAACCTTTTCTTCAAGATTGAAGGTGGAAGATCCATGATGCTCCTGTTATATGTCAATGGCTTGTTCCTGACAGAAAAAAGGAACTCATTAAATTTATAAGAAGGAGACTTGTTACCGAGTTCGAGATGAAGGACTTGGATATGATGAACTAATCTCTAGGCATGGAGGTATAGTATAATGTGGATGATATCTCCCTGGGACAACGGATGATGGACCACAAGGCCATGACCTTACCTATGGCATCGAACCTAAAGCTATTAAGTGTTTCTTCATCAGATATGGTTGATGCTACAATGTATCATCATATGATTGGGTCCTTGATGTACTTGACAAATAGGAGACTAGATATTTGCTTTGCTGTGAACAACTTGAGCCAATTCCTGACAGATCCGAGACATGTTCACTTGATTGCTCCAAAGCATATTCTGAGGTACCTAAAGGGTATAGTTAATTATGGGCTCAAGTATGAGGCGAATTAGAAGATTAACCTACAAGGTTATGTTGATTTAGATTTGGGACACAGTGCCATCAATAGGAAGAGCACTTCAGGGTGTTGCTTCAGTATGGGATCAGGTATGATCTCTTGGTTTAGTAGGAAACAGTCTTGTGTGGTACTGAGTACAACTGAATTAGAGTATGTCGTAGCTTGTTCAGCTAGTTGTGAGGCAGTATGGCTGAGGAAGCTACTGTCTAATTTATTTGATCTCTAGTTGGATGCTACTTGTATATATTGCGACAACTAGAGTTGTGTGAAGTTGTCTTAGAACCTGGTGTTTCATGACAAGTCGAAGCATATTGAGATCAAATATCACTATATCAAGGATATGCTCTAGAGAAGAGCAATGAAGCTCTAGTATTTTGCGACAGATGAATAGATAGCTTATGTGTTTACTAAACCATTAGCTAGAGTGAAGTTTGAGTACTTCAGGGAGAATCTTGGTGTTCTCCAGATTGAGGTTCCTCCCAAAGGGAAGTGATGAGATGGTGAGCCATTCTAACATGGTGAGAGGATTGGTTCCTTCCATGTTGGATATGAATGTTGAGCCATTCTGAGGTGACTGTGATATGCGTTCTCACATGATCAGATATAAGTGTTGAATGCCATTCTTTGGGAGAATGGAGGCACCTGGTTAGTTACTGGGAACACTCATCTTGGAGTTGATGGCCATTCTGATTGTGACTATGGGATGTGTTCCCACATGATCAGATGTAAGGGTAGATCCATTTTGATGTGACTATGGGATGTGTTCCCACATGATCAGATTTAATAGTTGATCCATTTTGATGTGACTGTGGGATGTGTTCCGACATGATTAGATGTAAGGGCAGAGCCATTCTAATGTGACTGTGGGATGTGTTCCCACATGATCAGATGTAAGGGCAGATCCATTCTTACAAGGGGGTAGGTTGGGCCCTCCCATGGTCAGATGTAAGGGAAGAGCCATTCTGACATGGGGGCAGAATGGGCCCTCCCATGGTCAGATTTAAGGGCAGATCCATTCTGACATGGCGGCAGGTTGGGCCCTCCCATCGTCAGATGTAAGGGCAGAGCCATTTTGACATGGGGAAAGGCTGGGCCCTCCCATGGTCATATGTAAGGGTAGATCCATTTTTACATGGGGGCAGGATGGGCCCTCCCATGGTCAGATGTAAGGGCTGGGCCATTCCGACATGGGGATAGGTTGGGCCCTCGCATGGTCAGATGTAAGGGATGGGCCATTTTGACATGATGGTGGATGTGTTCCTCTCATGTTCATATATGAGTGTTGGGCATGCCATTCTGACATGGGTTCAGGTCAGGCCCTTCCATGGTCAGATATAATTGTTGGACGGGCCTTTCTAACTGGGTGAAATATAACCGCTAAATAATATGAATACCTGCTTAGAGGCTAGGCCTATAACCATCATGAGAAAGGGTTGCCTTTGTAGAACTTCCTATGATGAGAAGAATCAAGAGATAGCACCGATGATGATAACCCAGTGATGATCTAGATCAAGTGATGATCTAGATCCAGTGATGATGATCCAACAGTGATGATCCAGATCCAGTGATGATGATATAGATCCAGTGATGATGATCTAGATCAAGTGATGATCTACATCCAGTGATGATGATCTAGATCGAGTGATGATCCAAATCCAGTGATGATGATCCATATCGAGTGATGATCCATATCCAGATGAAGATGACTTGAAGATGTAGATGACCTAAATATGAAGATGGCGAGAACTCAATGATGATCCAGATGATACAGAGAAGAAGACTTGTGCTGATAAATTGTGTCGAGAGAATACCTTCCTATTTAAGAGGGAGTGTTGATGTATTTGTAACTTTGGAATGTATTAAATTGTATAACTTATGTATTGTACCCCGATGTTTCTTCCGGGAAGTGTCTGTAATGTATTTGAGTCATGTCATGCCTGGATGTTCCTATTGGGAGATTCAATAATGTAAACAAGTCATGTAAAGTCATTGTGGGTAACTATCCTATTGATCAAGGGTTAAAGTCCCCACAGTTGTGGGGCACTATGCATATTAGAATCTACTAGAGAATTCGGCCCTAGGTGAGTTAATGTAATTTGGGTCATCAGTACCCCAGTTGTGGTTACTCGAGCCTCCATAACTGAGTTAGGATTACTCAAGACTACATAATAGAGTTAAAGGTTATGTGAACGAAAGAATATAAATAGAGAGTGAGACTCTCTATTTAACATACACACACACACTCACTCAACTGGTGTGCATGAGTGAGAGAGAAGAAGCTGGTGTTATCTCCAAGGTTGTTTGACCTTTTACCTTAAGATTTTTCATTGTGATGAGTTTTTATTTTTTAAATTTTCACTTTGTTTTACGCATTATTTTTTGATTGAATGCCATTATTGTTTTCTTTTTAGTCTTTTGAACCATCAAAATCTTCACTCATTTAAAGCCATGAACCTATGTATGTGCAAGAGGTTTTATATTATAGATTGGACTGTTAAAAATGGCAGCATTTCTCAAACTGGCAACATTTCATGAACTGGAAGCATAGTTTCAAAGAGTATTTTATTAAAAAATGTTATTCATAAGTACCATGGTATATAAATGAGATAATGAACTATGGTTATTCATGTTATTCGATACTTGGTATGAACATGCCTTAAAAGCACTCCTGTCCACAAAATTATGAATTTTATCGTCTCATTCATGGGCTTGTACAACTATTTTCATTATGGAATTAAAAGCACTCCATGCAATGAGTATTAGTACTAATCATGGCAGGGTCGACATAATTCATCCTTTTTCCATAAAATTTGTCTCGTTATTTTTCCTAAATGCTCTGGAGAAATGGGAGAAGGACATTCAGAGAGCTGTTTTTTATACTATCAATGTCCATTGTTCATGAACAACGAAATTAGGGTTTGAAACAGCAAAGGCTTGTTTTTTAAATTCTGAATGTTCATATTTGAAAAGGCCCAGGTTATATTATATAAGTTTCTTTGCGTTTAAAAGTGATCTGCTATAGTATAAATTCCCTTTTAAAGAGTATAGTGTGAAGGGGTTTTAGAAATGTCGAAGACAGCAGAGGAAGAAGATCCAGAAGTTGTGGTAAAAAGAAAACCAGGAGGTTTAATTTGCAGGTTGGAGCCAAATAATACAGAGTGGATAATGAAATTTCCAAGATCAGCCAAATTAATGAAGATGGTCGAATGGTTTACCTTCTGTGAGAAATTACAAGGTTATCACTCACAGTTAACCATGTCTTTTATTAGAAACTATAAAGATGAAAAGGTTTAGCTTGAAAGCTTAATAGTTAGGGTAAATGAAGATTCTATTGCTAAAAAATAGATTTTCTGGCACACGGTGAGAGATGGTTTAAACAACAGGATTTCCAAGGAGATTACAGTGAGTTTTTGATGCCAGGATTTGAGAAATTAGATTGGATAAACGGTATCCATGTGAGAAAAATAAAGCCAAGTTGGAAGATTCCTTTAGATATGATACAAAACTATATCACATGCGATGGCTGGTATGACAGGGTGTATAAATGCCATTTAAGGTTGCTGATGCACTTTAATGGAGGTATACAGCTCAATCTCCCATTTTATTTATTAAAAATCCTTCAAAAGATGATTTCAAGGGTTCAGGGCCATCCAGAGCATACTGCTCGATAATTCTATTATCAGGGTTTGATTAAGCTATTGATTTTATCACAATTGCATTAGGAAGATGAACCTTGGAAGCTCTACTGACAGAGCTAGGGTTCAAAGAAAACCCTAAAGAGAAAGGAAAAAGGATGATGGAGGATTTATACCAGCAAACAACAAGTCACAAAAAACCAATTCAAACCGCTGAAGAAGAAGGAAAGGATATTATAGAGAAACCAATTCAGGAAGGTTTGTGTCCTAAAGCTTCATTCACAAATGAAAACCCTAAAAAACTGAGTGTTATGCTAAAAAATATAACCTCAAAAAATGACACTCGTAATCAGCTATTGAAGACAGAGAACAGGGATATGAAGCCAAGAACTAGGTTAAGAAAGAAGCTACAGACAGAGAAGAGATCAGCACATGAAGATGGCATGGAAATTGTGATGATAGATGATGCTCTCAGTGAAGAAACTGTACATACATATAAGGATCAGTGCTGTTCAGATATTGAGAAATTTATTGATGTTCAAGGAGTTGCAGGGTCTATACCTAAAGCCTTTTGCACAAACAAGCAAGTTAATTCAGAGGATTGCTCAGCATCAAGGAATCTACAGGAAGAAGAAATCCATATGAAAGAATAAGACCTGGAAATATCTACAGAACTAAACCAAGTTAAGAAGTCTTTACAGACATACAAAGAACAAACTAGGTATCTACAAAGCATTAATGAAAAGTTGATGATAGCCAACAAAAGACTTCGAAAAGATCTGGAGGATAAGGAGATAGAGTATCAAAAGTTGTTTTCAATATCTAAAGATATTCTAAGGGAAAAAAGGACTATTCAAAAGTAGCTTGAACTCATCAAAGCTCAGAATAAGGAGGACAACAAAGATGCTGAATTTTCCATATTGCAGAATCATTCCTAGGTTTTAAGTGATTTAGCTATATTAGCAGAGGCTTCCAAAAGCCTTTAGATGTCGAATTGTAGTTTGCTTTTGAAGTAATGTTGTTTATTGACAGATGTCTTTTTTATATTACACTTGTACTAAAACACTGTTTAAAGGGGATTGAATTCCCTATTTTTGAGAGGACTCGATCCATAGAAGTAGGATCTTATAGTTAGCTTAAACAAACAAATATTTTGTGTTTAAGGAGAGTATCTAGATGAGACAGAGGTTGGAAATTGGAGTTATGAATATCCAGTTTTGATAAACTTTTTGTATGACATGAAATACTCTACATCTTCAATACAGGTTCTACCTTGATATGAGAATGATTATGATTTGTCTGTGTATCTTATAAATTGTGTTTCTTATGATTTATCTTGTATATGGTCCATTGAACCCCATTGCAATGAGTCTTATGTTGAAATAAAAAATTTCTTTAAACTTTAAAAAAACAAAGACAGTCTCATTTCATAATTTCATGATCATATTTCCTTTCATATTGGATTTTGTATCTTGTGTTATGTTATATAGTTCTTCAATGATTGTGTGATTTGCCTATAACTTTGATTACATACCAGCCTAATCTTTATACTGCTTTCATTGAACTATATTTTTGAAAAATATTTCTTTAAGATTGAACCTTTATAGTCTAGGTTCAACTTTAGGGATAACATCTTCTAGCACCGTTGCCGAGGACGGAGAAAGGAAAGGACATCTTCCCTGGGTAATCAACATTATTATGAAACTGATTTTGTAGGGTGAACAAAATCAATCAGATCTGTTATAGACTACATCTAGTCACCTTTAAAAAAGTTATAGTGGCTTCAAAAAAGATAGGAACTCGAGGAAATCCCTCATCCCGTTTAAATCCAGGAGTCTCAGATACTGAGCAATTGTTAAAGGAGGCTAGGAGAAATTTAATTTCTACTTCATCAGAAAAATTCAAACAACCTGCAGCCTTGGAGATCCCTGAATTCTCATCTATTCCAGTTCCTTCTTTTGACCCACATTCAGAAAAAGGAAGAGAAGAGTTAGACCTGTTATTTACCCCTTCCCAAATTGATAATTTTCGTGTCTTTACAAATCCTTTGCTGTCAGAGAAGGTTACACTCGAAGCATTGTAAACAAGAGCTTCCTATTTATTTTCAACCCATATTACTTTGGTTAAAACCATCCCAGTGAATCAATCAAATCCTGGTAATTTGTCTCCCTCATCACAATAGTCAAGCAGCCTTCAGTCTAATACAAATTTGTTGTGCACCTGCTCAACAGCCTTCTAAAACCATTATTGCATCAAACAAAATCCCATTTTGTTTGATGAAATGTCTAAAGTTTAGAAGGGATAAACTTATCTACTGAATGGTTGATTTTTCCTTAGCTACTGATTTATTGAAATGCCACATTTGTTTGAACAAGCTTCACAAACTACTTTGGATCAATGATGTCAATTTTTGAGTTATTGGTTTGAATGCATTATCACTAGGGGCATTGATACATGAGGATTCGTGGTGATTATGCTTGGTCCTGTAGGCTTATTTGTGCAGTTTCTATCAAATATTACATTAATTATATGGTTAGGAATATGTCATTATGGGCAGGTTTCACGATTTTTAACGTTGATAGAACTTTAATGAGATATAGATATATCATTCATATTCCCTATCCTAATGTTTGTTAAACACGAATTGTATTATTTCACATGGGATAATTAACAAAGATATAGTTTGGGTTATATGTCGATTCGTCACCTTTCGAGAGAGAGCCGAACGCGTTGTATGAAAAATATGTGGCACGAGTCATATTCATTGCGAGTTTAGAGTGTTATGATGACACTCATACCTCCCTGCTGTCCACGTCTCTGTCATGGTACGTGATCCTAGTCGTGGCACTTCACCACTGGAGCACCTGTTATGCGTACACCTGATGCACTCTTGTCATTTAATTCAGAACGGATTGTGATAAACTCAGGTTTTAATCACTTCGGCCGTCATTCATGTTCGCCATTTTGAATGATGATGGCTCCGACTATGGTGAAATTACAGGGGTTTCGCTTATATCCAAATATGGCTTATGCTCTGTATGGTTTACTGTTGCCGAGTGTTGGTTCCAAGTGCTCTCGTTCTGCTCTTCTGTCGCTAATTCAGTGGTGGCAAGTTTGCTGTGCGCATTGTTATATCGGCAAGCTGACAAGGATGGCTCCTGTCGTCAGAGTCGACCCTCATCAATTAACCCTCTTGGATTCTAATCCTAATCTTTTGCGAAAGATTGAGGATGTGGGGTGGTTACGGTTTCTGGAGAAATTCTCCGATTCAAACCCAGAGGTCACTAGGGTTTTTG
>LPNX010257602.1:3783-89974 GCA_001517045.1 Pseudotsuga menziesii | reverse complement strand
CTGGTCCGCATTTTGATTGAAAATGAATTGATAAAAGCAGGTCGTTCTTGGGAACAATTTATAGAAGTTAATGGCTTTTCAAAATTCTGCCATTGTATGTTTGTTAACCCCAACGACTGTAGCAAGCACAGGGTTATGGGTTCAGCCTCGTCGAATAAACCCGCATCAAACCCTAGTCCTAAGAATGTGGAACTATCTCAAGTGCCAGTGGTTGATCCGAATAGTGTTCATTCTGATTCTTTACAGCCTAGTCGTGGTAAAAAGGGTTCAGGTTTGTCACCTGTCATGCCATCAAACAATAATGACAGAGTTGGTAGTCGCCGAGGAAATTTACCCATGTCTAAGTTGAATAGAAGACTGACTCGGAGTATGGCTAAGGCCGGAACCATGAAAAGGTCTGTGAATGATAAAACCCCTGTTGAAACAGTTATAATCGATGATGAGGAGATTACAGTCCCTTCCCCTGTAAACGATAATCTGTTTCATCATGATATGATGACCGATCCAGTTGGGAAAAGTGACCCTCTGACTGTTGAGGAGATTTCTGAAAATCCCTCCTTATCTGTAGAAGTTCAGCCTGTTCGACCCAATATTCATGTCACGCCCGAATGTAAAGGTTCACCAGCAGTAGATAAGAAGATCCCAGAGGTCCCTGTTGATTCTATGATTGATTCAGTCGTCAATGAAAAGCCTTTGAAAATAACTTCAGCTTCTTCACGTGGAATCGGGGAAACCATCCATCCCATGTTTTTTAATTGCCTGCTAGATAAAGTTCGCAGGATGGAAGAAAAAATGAATGAAATTGTAGTGAGTAGAGATCTGCTAGAAATCGATAATCAAGGTTTGAAGGAAAAGATCGTCGCAAGCGATCATCACCTCTTGCGCTTAAGAAATCATAAAAATAAACTTATAAGACGTGTTCTTAAGTTGCAGAATGAAAATGAAAGAAACGAAGAAAAATTGCGCGAGCTTAATGCTCAGATTTCCTTGATACAGTTTAAAGCACCTTCACCAAGCCAGTCTAGCGGAGTAAATATTCAGGTTTTCAATGCCCCGGTTAATCCATAGAATATGCTGATATGTTGTTTTGTGGATGAAATTCAGGTATTTCATGATCTCAAGGTTATTTATTGACGATTTTATTTGATATTATTTTCATCATATTCTGATTATAATTCTTGTTTGTCGCAGGTAGTAATAAGACGATCTTTTGCCCGGATTTTGAGGATGTCAGTTATTTTTGTGATCCCTGTATTCCTGGAGGCAAATCGATGATAGGAGGAATGGTTTTACAGGTGCCTATGTTCTGCTTGCGATCCTATATGCAAGATGAACGATTATGTGTTTAAGGAAAAACGACATGTTCCACTTGTCGTTTTTCTTTGACATTAGTTAGGGATCGTAATATTCATTCTTGGTTTTTAATGTTGCTATTATGGGAAAATGAAAATGTATTTAAAAGACTGATAGTGAACATATTAAGGGGTTGATACTTTGGGGATGTAAATACTGATCTGCTGGTTCATGCTGTTTGGGCTGCTAGGCAGTTATCTGTCAGTCGTCACAATTTCCTGGGCTGGTGATGTTTGAATCACATTTATAGTTTTAAAACTTATATGTGGTATATGATATCTTTCAGTTTTTGGTATTTGCTTTTCCTATATTACTATGTTTGTTTTAATCTCCTTTGATGAATTGTGCGAAGATAAATCTATTAGGTATCGACTGTTCTTGTTTTTAGCTATGCTGATATAACATATTCTGTAGTTAATAATCTATATTATTGTTACATTATATGGAATGATGCTTGTATGAATTTGCAAAGGTTGAATTTCTTTAAAATTTGCAAATGCTTATATACAGTGCATTTATCAGTATCAGTTGATAACAAGTTTTAAGTTAATTGTGCTCCTGATCAGGATAGGAAATAGATTAGGATAATTAGTTGTTCATTTTTTTTTTGTCAATTATATTATTTAAAATCCATTTGAATCAGATCCTTCTTTATCAATTACATTCAATTTATTTCTTTTGTAAATGATTGTACAAGGTGTATAAAGTGTGTTTGTATATAATATTAACTTTGTTTATATTGTATCTTTTATGCTTCTGTATTTATAACTTATTCGAGTAAATATGATAGTCTAACACCTTGAAACATATAACCTGAATTAACATTTGTAAAGATTAAGGATAGGTTTGAAAGTCAATAAGTAGCACTAATTAGTCTCTTAGGATCTCAGGCCAACAGAGCCTTTAAACCTGTTGGGAGTGACTATTCCAAATAGCTTGGAGCCTGTTCTAAGGGTCCCGGACTGGGTCGTTTCCCCCGTTGCGGGCTTAGTCAAATACGCCCGTCAACAATGGGGCTAGAAGGAGGGCCAGCGTAAAATGGCTGATGACAACAACCCTGTTAACAAAACTAATCAGCCAACTACCCCTCAATTACAATCAGGTACTCAAGCGCGCACTCGTCTCTCATCACGAGTGAATGAAACCCCAGTGAGCGACTCTGTTCGAAATCTCATCTCTCAATTTAACTCTCCTGTTCCTGAACAAATCGACCAGTACGAACAAGCTATCAACGAATCCCAGAGAATATTAACAAGGGCTTATTCCAATCTCACTGGACGTCAGCCCATTGAATTACCCCTTCCACAGGTTACTAGGCCTCGCACTCATCACCCTGAACCTGTCTTAGAAGAACAAGGGCCATCTGTAACAGATATTAATCATCCTTCATCTTCTGTAGGACCATCGGTTTCGGGAGGATCCGGTCGACCACCGTCACCACCTCATTCGTCTAGTATTCCTCAAAAACCAACTTCACCACCTCTGACTCCTAGGAACATGGCAGCTGCCAATCCACCTAACCCTATGCCTTGGATGGCCCAGGATGCTGTTGCTGTCCCTGGTGTCCAACATCCTTTGCCTAAACACCCTGAGAAACTTTTTCCTAAGTTCAACCCTGAGTCGAAGGAGCCAGCTGAAGATCACGTCAAGAAGTTTATGCTGGCAGTCCGACTCCTAGACGTTGAACATGAAGATGTCGTATGCCGACTGTTTCCCTACACATTTGAAGGAAAGGCTTCAACATGGTATTTTTCCTTGACAACTGGATCCATCACCAGTTGGAATGAATTTGATATCGCATTTATAAACAAGTTTGGGGATGACAAGTCTCCGACGGTCTTAGTGTCTGGAATGTCTAAAATTCGCATAGAACCTAAAGAAAAGGTTAAAGACTTTAACCAACGCTTCTTGACCTTAAGGAATAGGATTCCCGCTACGTCAAGGCCCATCGAGGATGTAACAATTGAATTTTACACTTCGGCCTTACCTGGAAAAATAGCCATGTTCGTCCGGCAAAAATCCAAACTCACTTTAGCTGAAAATTTCGAAGAAGCAATTAAGGTTGAAAAAGATGTGTTTGCCACAAAAGAGAATTCCGGAGTAGATACCGAGTCAACATCTTCTTCTCGTAAGAAGATCGACGGTCCTGCCAAAACTACAACCGGTTCTGACAAAAGAAGTCAAGATGCTTTAGATCTGGATAGTCTTCAACGAGTCATCAAAAAACTTTCTAATGAGATCATCGATTTAAAAAAGGGCACTTCTGATAATGCCTCAAATAAAGAACCACCCAGATAGTTATTTAGAAGACCTTTTCAAAACCCACCTGCAAAACAAAGTTCACCCTCTGAAGCTAATAACATTGAGGAAATTAACAGTTTTCTCAAAGCTATAGTTTCAGATCTGGAAACGACTACTGAAACCGAAACTCAGTCTTCAGGACAGAGTGCTCAATATAAACAAGACACCAATGATAAGACTGATAATAAACCATACAATGTCATCAGTCATTTTTGGGACACCTCAGAATTAACTGATGACGAAGAGGTGGCTGTTGTCAATGTGAATCAGCATCAGCATAACACCAGGAGTAAAAAAGATCAGCCTTCAACTGAACCGGCCACAACTGTTCTGGATAATAGCTCAGCTGCTAAAGACAAATATCAGCCTATGATTAGTAAATCTCCACCTTCCCTTGAGTTAGAATATGATTTGATTGAAGACTTAAAGAAGAGCAGGGCTAATATTTCACTATATGAACTCATAAAAATACCTATAATTCATGAGAAAATGGTACAAGGGGTCTCACCAATTAAAACTGGTAAGAATTCTTCCAATCAGGATAGTGCTATTAGCAATAAAGATAATTCCCAAAAGTCTTCAGTCAATGCATCATCAATAGGGAAAAAATCCGATTCTTCAATTCCACCCTTTTTACTTTCGTTTGAAATATTTAATCGCAAAGTACATAATTCTATGATCGACTCAGGGGCATCCAAAAATGTTATGCCTTACTCGGTGTGTAAAAGGCTTAATGCCGTCCCCCAGCCTTGCGATACTAGTATTGTACAGCTAGATCATTCAAACGTTAAGGCAATAGGTAAGCTGAAGGAAGTACTGATTAGGCTAGCTTCCAATCCCCTGATAGTCTAACACCTTGCAACATATAACCTGAATTAACATTTGTAAAGATTAAGGATAGGTTTGACAGTCAATCAGTAGCACTAATTAGTCTCTTAGGATCTCAGGCCAACAGAGCCTTTAAACCTGTTGGGAGCGGCTATTCCAAACAGCTTGGAGCCTGTTCTAAGGGTCCCGGACTGGGTCGTTTCCCCCGTTGAGGGCTTAGTCAAATACGCCCGTCAACAAAATTTAAACATTTCCAATCCTAGAATGGCTCATCCTGAAAATCAAATGGCTTCTATGGTAGTAGCAAGATATTCCCCACTTGTTTTACCCCAGCCTCTCAATGCTCTCCTAGCAGGAGATTATCAAAAGTACCTTCCAATATTTAATGGCCAAGGAGATGCTACTGCAGAAGAACATTGGAATACATTCTACAGTTATGCAGACAATCACAATTTTGAAAATGAGGATGTTTGGATGAGGGTTTTTGTTCAAAGTTTAGATGCTGAGGTTAGAAAATGGTTTAGGGAATTGCCACCAAACTCAATAGATGGCATAGATGCTTTAGAAGAAGCATTTATGAGACAGTGGGGGGACACAAAAGATTATTTGTATTACATGACAGAGTTTGGATCATTAAAGAGAAAAAATGATGAAGATGTGGGATATTTTTCCGAAAGGTTCAATAAAATGTACAGTAGGATTCCAGCTGAAATAAAACCTACTGAGACAGCAGCAGAGTTAACATATGCAAACTCATTTGATCATGAGTTTTCTTTGCTATTAAGAGAAAGAAAATCAGTGTCACTTCAAAATATGCAAAATGCAGCATTAGAAGTAGAGTCAAATATTTTAGCCTCAAATAAACTCAAAGAGGAAATAGAACACCAAATTGTTGACAAAAAGGGTAAAAAATAAATCATTACATCCATCCATACAGGAAGATCATCAGATAACAAAATGGATGAAATGAATAAAATCATAAAAAAATTGTCTGCTAAGATTGATAGGTTGGAAATGGGAAATAGAAATCAGAATAAACCCATACCTGAAGGTGAAAGAAATCAGAATCAGTTTAGAAGACCTTTTCCTCCTAAGTTCTTGCCAAGAGAAAGATGAAATAATGATATTCAGAGAGACAGGAGAGAAAACGAAGAACAAAGGATTCAACCTCCTTTTCAAAATAATAATGTCAGAGATGATGAATCATATGAAATAGATGAGGGGAAGTTAGATGATTTAGAAGAGCAAGAACATAATATTAGTCAGTTTGATGGTGATTTTTCCTCTCATTTTCTGACTAGATCTGATTATCAGTATGCTACAGAAATAGATCATTATGAAGAAGATGATTATCAGATGTCTATGCCTGAATTTTGTCAGGAAATACCACAAAAAACATATGGTCTAAGATCAGGAGTAAAACATGCAGTGCAAGCTAAAAAATTGGTGAAATCTCATCCTACTAAACAAAATATGTCTTCAAATCAAAAACAAGTTGTAAATGAAAGAAAATATAAAGTTGTAAATGTTGAGGAGGTGAATAAAGTTGTAACTGGTTTCAGTTTCGAGCATGAGCTTAATAAAGTGAAAATCCCTGTACCTTTAACAGAGTTAATTAAGAGTAAAGTTTACAGGGAAGCAACTTTTAAAATTTTTAGAAATGCAGTGAATTCTACTCCTATCCCATCCGATGAGATCAATTTGCAAGATGAAAAACCTACTATTATTGTAGGGTCAAAAACTTTTGATCAACCTGATGATAATTCAGAATATCCTCCTCCTTTTTATGTAACCTTTTTAGTACATGATCAGCTATTGCATAATTGTCTACTAGATTTAGGAGCTTCACATAACCTCATGCCAAAAGTAGTCATGGAAGCTTTAGTACTGAGTGTTAATAAACCATACCATGATTTGTACGCATTTGATTCTAGGGAAGTGAAGTGTATTGGGGTAATCAAGTATTTGGCGGTGAATTTAACCTAGGTACCTGTGAAGAGTGTATTGATGGATATTGTTGTAGTAGATATTTATCCCAAATTTGGTATGTTATTGTCTAGATCCTGGGTGAAGAAAGTGGGAGGAACTCTGCAAATGGATCTTTCATATGCTACAATTCCAATATTTGGAGGAGAATTCAGAAGACTTTACACAGAGGTACAGATGGCATATTTTGTAAGTGATAGTAGAAACCCTAATAATCATCCGATCTATTTAATTGATGAAAATCTTGGTTCTTGTATGTTGCAATTAAATGATGAAATTGAAGGGGTTTTACAAGTACAAAAAGATATCACAATTCAGGTAAAGAGAGAGGAACCAGATGGGTTGTGGCAGATGTATTTCGATGGTGCATCAAGTAAAGAGGGGGTAGGAGCAGGAGTATTATTGATTTCAGCTGGAGGTGAGGTTATTTCCCTTATGTACAAATTGGAGTTTAAAACAACAAATAATACTGCTAAATATGAGGCTTTTATTCTTGTGTTAAGAGCAGCAAAAGACTTGGGTATTAAAGAACTTGCTGTATTTGGCGACTCCGAATTAGTAATTCAGCAAGTAAAAAGGATTTACCAAGTAAAGCAGTATTTATTGAAATTTTATAGGAATGAGGTTTTGGATCTAATTGAAAATTTCTTTATAGGTTTCAATATAACTTTTGTTCCAAGAGAATAAAATGAGACAGCTAATTCCCTAGCCTTAGCAACAGCCTATTTCAAAGTTCCAAAGGTAACTCATTTGAAATATCCAATTGATGTAAGGTACAGACCCTCTATTCCAGATAATATCAAACATTGGAAAGTTTTTAATGATGATCAAGAAATAAAATAATTTCTAGAATTAGTAGGTGAATTTTCAGATGATACAGTTGATCGTGAACATGATTCAGAATGGGTAGAAAATGAACCTTGCATAAATAATTTAATTGTTGATCACAAAATTGTTGAGTTAAAAGGGAATTTTATTCCTAAGGTGCTCGTTCCGTTAGAAATATTGTTTTCAAAAGATGATACATTGATAAAATCCACCCTGCAGACTACTGAGGAGAATGTTATGGAGTATAATATTGGTTCTGAAAATCAACCTAAGATTATAAAATTGTGAAAGTTGCTATCAGATAAAGAAAGAAGAAAATATGTTGGTTTGCTGAAAGAATATAGGGATTTTTTTTCTTGGTCATATCATGATTTAAAAACATATGATACTAGCATAATTCAGCACAAAATTCCTATAAAACCAAATACTAAGCCTTTTAAACAGAAGCTTAGAATGCTTAACCCAACATTGCTGGGAGTGATTGAAAAAGAGGTAAAAAAACTACTAGATGCAAAAATTATTGTACCTCTAAGGTATTCATCTTGGGTTGTGAATTTGGTGCATGTACGTAAGAAGAATGGAGAGATAAGACTATGTGCAGACTTCCGTAACTTGAATAGATATTGTCTCTAGGATAACTATTCATTACCAAAAATAGATCAGATTTTGCAGAGGGTTGTAGGATCTCACAAAATTTCAATGATTGATGGATTTTTTGGTTATAACCAGATTGCAGTTCAGCCGAAGGACCAAGAAAAATCAGCATTTACAACTCCATGGGGGACCTTTATGTACGACAAAATTCCCTTTGGGATTATGAATGCAGGTGCTACTTTTCAGAGGGCTATGGATATAGCTTTTGTGCATGAAAATGAAAAATTTGTAGTGATATACCAAGATGATATCATAGTCTTTTCCAAGTCTGGTGAAGATCATCTTAAACATTTGAGACAAATTTTTATTAAATGCAGAAAGTTTAGTTTATCATTAAACCCTTATAAGTCTCACTTTGCTCTGACAGAAGGAGAATTGTGTTAGAATAATCAACCCATAGTTAGCTACCTTAGACATTAATTTAATTAGTTTTGTCCTATTTGCCTAGTCTCATGATTCCACCTTATGCAAGTTGTCATTTACCTATCCATAGTGGTCAAACTTGCCTATTTTGACTCATGTAGTGCTTAGGAAACCTCAAGGAATCAATTTTTCTTTATTCCTGGTCTCCTAGGCGCCCTTTTACTTTTTCCACTTTATTGCCTATTTTTTCAGTGCTTTAAGGCAATTGGGAAAGTTTGACTAGGTGAGGTGAACTAATATTTTGTCCTCCACATCCTCCACTCCTTTCTCCTATAAAAAGAATGTATGAGTTGTCATTCCATCACTCTTTAGCTTTCCTAAGTGCTTTTTCCAATTCGTGAGCTCCATGACTGATTTGGAAACAACTTTTTGCACTTATGGGGGATTTGCTTAATTTTAGTAAGCCTACTTTTGACTAGATTCAAAACACTCCTCATGCATTCGAATCCCTTATGTAATTATTTAATACAACAACCTATTATGTTGTAGGGTTGGCTATTGTACACTGAGTTAATATAGTTTAGTTTTCAGCTCCATATTCAGTCTCTTTTGTGAGTGATTTTGCATGTGCAATTGATAATTGCTGTGAGTAAAATTAATCTATCACTGGGCTTAATTTACACATGGTATCAGAGCCATTGTAGATCAATTTCTCTCCTTCAAAATTGTTTTGCAGGTTTGACATCAGTGACTGGGAGCCTTCTACTGACAGCCGAGACAAATTTCTGAGCTATGGATCAATCTCAGAAGATCATCTTGACTCCCTTCAACTTATTTGAATGGAAAGTAGAAATGGAGATACTGTTCACAGCGAAAGGCCTCTACAGGGTGACTATGGCAACAGAAGTAGAGCCCAATGTAGCTGCAGAGAAGATAAAATGGCACAATAGGAGGGATGAGGCCTATGGTCTCTTGTGTCTGAGTATTTCCAGAGACCTCCTTTTCCATCTTGATGGATTGACATCACCAAATGAAGTATGGGAGAAGCTTACTGATCTTTTTGGAAAGACAGATGAGATGAGGGGACATCAAATCGAGAATGAACTGATCTCCCTGAGTCCAAATAGCTTTGAATCCCTGCAACTCTATTTCTCCAAGTTCAATGCACTTGTTTTGCAGCTAAAACAGTGTGGGATCGAAAAGAAGGATGATCATCTGGTCTTGGCCATTCTCTCAAAGATTGGCCCTGACTATTCAGTGTTTGTTTTGACCTTCTATGCCACAAAGTTGACAGCTCGAACCTGGAAGATTCCTAGCCTTGTAGATTTCATGGAATATCTCACACAAGAACAAGACAAGCTGGTGATGATGGGCACCATCAAACCATCCAAAGACCAAGCTCTGGTTGCTGGAGATTCGAAGGTGGATTCAAAAAGCAAAAAGAAATCTAAAAATCCACCTAAGCAAAAGAGAGATAAGAACAAGTCTCCGGAGGAGCCACAAGGTTCCAAGAAGAACTACCAGAAGAAGAAGAATAAAGGAGAAATGAGCAAGTGTGCATACTACAATAAGGGAAATCACACTGAAAGCTCTTGTATGAAGAATAAAATAGACATGCTGACCCAACTCCTGGAGAAGAATGGCATCTCCCTTCCAGAAATCTCAAAGAAGAGAGAAGGAGGATTAAGTTCAGAAGACAGAGAGAGAGTTCATGCATTGGTTGCTAGCACATCAAGCTCACCAAGTTTCATCATCGATTCTGGAGCTTCAAGACACATGGTTTCGACCAAGGATGCATTCTCCTCACTTAACATGTTGAAAGGACCAACTATAGTACTGGGAGATGACTCTCTCACTGAAATTTTGGGTAAAGGGAGGATCGATCTTGATCATGGTTAGTTCAACAATGTGTTGTATGTGCCTGGTCTTGCCTCCAACCTCTTGTCAGTGTACCAGATGACTCACACTGGGTCTCCAAAAAAGTCATATTCTCCCATGATGAAGTTGAGATCACAGAGATCTCAAGTGGTAAAGTCATTGCAAAAGGAGTTGTAAATCATGCTCAAAAGGTATACATGTTCTCACACTTCCTACCCTACTCAAACCCCTATGCTCTTCTGATTCATGCTAATGAGACAAGAAATATTTGGCATGAAATATTTGGCCACCTAAATTACAAGTATCTTTCTGATCTTAGTGAAAAAGATATGGTCATAGGGTTTCCCAAGATAAAATTTTCCAAAGGAGTCTGCCAAGGTTGTATCCTAGGAAAACACCCAGAGCATAAATTTGAGAGAGCTAGTCATGAGAGAACCTCTGCACCCCTCGAGTTGATCCACAGTGATGTTGCTGTCCCATTCCCTCATATGTCCATGATTCAAGCCAAATATGCATTGAATTTCATATATGAATTTTCCAGGTATTGCTGGGTTTACTTCCTGAAACACAAGTCTGAAGTTTTTGGCCTCTTCAAAGTCTTTAAGGCTTTGGTTGAAAACCAGTCTGGGAGGAAAATCAAGGTCCTCAGATATAACAATGGTGGTGAGTATGTTAAGTATGGGTTTATTAATTATTGTGCATATGCAGGTATTAATATGCAGCATTCTATCCCTTACACACCACAACAGAATGGTGCTGCTGAGAGGAAGAACAGATCACTGAAGGAGATGGCAACATGCATGATGGAGGCCAAAAATTTGCCACCAAAGTACTGGGCCGAACCTATAAAATATGCAGCCTATATTCAGATTAGGGTGCCTCATAAACAATTTGATGGTATGACTCCTTTTGAAGCATGGAGTGGGCACAAGCTAGATGTGACCCATTTCAGGATTTTTGGCTCAAGGGCTTGGGCTAGAATTCCAACAGAAAAGAGGAAGGATTTGCAGCCCCAAATCCAAGAGTGTCTATTTTTTGGGTACTCTAAATGTTCAAAAGGGTACAAGCTGATAAATTTTAGCACAAACAAAGCCTTTATTGAAAGGTGTGTTCAGTTTCAAGAAGAACTCCTTGCAGCAGTGGAAGTTGGAGAAGCCTCTTCACCACCTGAACCTACGAAAATAAGTGAAGAGTTTGTTGAACATGATGATTCTGATATGTCTGATAGTGATGAGTTTATTTCATACCATAACAGCCCTACAAGGCCAAAATGGGCAGCCAAGACACTACATGCAGCAGGAGAGCTAGCTGGGGATCCCAATGACCCAAGGAGGACTAGATCTCAATTTGAGAGTGGTCTGTGCATGAAGGATCCTATGTTTGCTGAGAAATGCTATCTGATGGTGGAATCATATCCTCAAAAATATGAAGAAGCATTATGAGATCCAATATGGCAAGCAGCCATGAAGGAAGAGTTCAGCTCACTCTAGAAGAGCTATGGGAGCTAGTGGACCTTCCCCCAGGGAGGAAGTTAGTTCAGTGTAAGTGGGTCTACAAGACCAAATTTGCTTCTGATGGTTCACCTCTGAAGTACAAGGCTAGATTGGTAGCCAAGGGCTACTCAGAGGTTCATGGCATAGATTACATTGAGACCTTTGCACCAGTGGCAAAGATGGACTCCATCAAGCTAGCCTTAGCCATTGCAGCTTCAAAGCAATGGGAGGTACATCACATGGATGTAAAATGTGCCTTCCTAAATGGATATCTCATTGAAGAGATATATATGAAGCAACCTCAAGGATTTTCTACTAACCCTTCTCTTGTGTGCAGGTTGAGAAAGTCATTGTATGGGCTAAAGCAAGCCCCCAGGGCTTGGTATGCCAAGATTGATAGCTTCTTGCTATCACTGAATTTTGTTCGGTGAAAATCAGACCCAAATGAATATTTGAAGTTAATTAATGGTTCATTAATGATCATTGTGTTATATGTTGATGACCTTCTCATTACAGGAAGCTCAAAGGATGAGATTGCTTCCTTGAAGGGTGCAATGAACCAAGCCTTCTCCATGACAGATTTGGGGCTCTTAAGACAATTCTTGGGGCTTGAGATTGCTCAAACCAAAGCTGGAATCAAGGGGCACTAGTCCAAGTATGCCTTGTATTTTCTGAACAAATTTAGAATGAAGGACTGCAAACCAAGCAAGGCTCCTTTCCTTTCAGGAGTGAAGCTGGAAGAAGCTGATTCTTCACCTATGGTAAACAATACATTGTATAGGAAATTGATTGGATGTTTGTTGTATCTTACACATACTAGACCTGGTATTTATTATGTAGTAAGTGTGGCTTCTAGATACATGGATCAGCCTCATGATATCCATTGGAAATCATCCAAAAGGATCCTTAACTTTGTTCAGGGAACAAGGACACATGGGATCTTCTACAAAGCAAAATCTGATCTTGATTTGATTGGATTTACTGATAGTGATTGGGCAGGTGATAGTAAAGACAGAAATTCCACATTAGGATATGTGTTCATGCTTGTAGAAGGACCAATCAGCTGTTCAAGCAAGAAACAGAGTGTCATTTCACTCTCATCTACAGAAGCAGAGTACAGAGGAGTTGTTAATGGAGCAACTCAATGTTTATGGTTGCAGGGGTTACTTGGAGAATGTGGATTCGAATCAGAGTACTCAAATACCATCTACTATGATAACCAGAGTATCATTCGAATCTACAATGATCCAGTTCAGAAGTAGAGAACCAAACACATTGAGATCCATATGCACTACATCAGAGAGCTTGTGCATGATGGCACCATTCACCTACTCTTCTGTTCATCTTCAGAACAAGTAGCTGATATGTTCAACAAAGAATTTTGTGAGAAGACCTTCAGTAATCTCAAATCACTACTGGGGATTGCTGATCATGCTGTGAAGCATGAGTGAAGACAATATTTCCAAATTTTGTTTTATATTCCATGTTTAAGGGAGGATTTTCCCATGTGGTTTTTGCCTCTTTTCTTGGTTGTATGGACATGCAGTATGTAATGGGTGACTAAGACTTGTTGCTAGGCCCTATAATTTTCTGATATATTACTCATAATTCAGGCTTAAGGGGGGGTGTTAGAATAATCAACCCATAGTTAGCTACCTTAGACATCAATTTAATTATTTTTGTCTTATTTGCCTAGTCTCATGATTCCACCTTATGCAAGTTGTCATTTACCTATCCATAGTGGTCAAACTTTCCTATTTTGACTCATGTAGTGCTTGGGAAACCTCAAGGAATCAATTCTACTTTATTCCTAGTCTCCTAGGCGCCTTTCTGCTTTTTTTGCTTTATTGCCTGCTTTTTCAATGCTTTAAGGCAATTGGGAAAGTTTGACTAGGTGAGGTGAACTAGTTTTTTGTCCTCCACATCCTCCACTCCTTTCTCCTATGAAAAGCATGTATGAGTTGTCATTCAATCACTCTTTAGCTTTCCTAAGTGATTTTTCCAATTCGTGAGCTCCATGACTGATTTGGAAACAACTTTTTGCACCTATGGGGGATTTGCTTAATTTTAGTAAGCCTGCTTTTGACTAGATTCAAATTGATCCTCATGCATTCTAATCCCTTATGTAATTATTTAATATAGAAACCTATTATGTTATATGGTTGGCTATTGTACACTGAGTTAATACAGTTTAGTGTTTAGCTCCATATTCAGTCTCTTTTGTGAGTGATTTTGCATGTGCAATTGATAATTGCTGTGAGTAAAATTAATCTATTACTGGGATTAATTTCCAAAAATTGTTAGGGCATATTGTTTCTGCTGAAGGAATAAATATAGATCTAGAGAGAGTCAAGGCCATCTTAAAAATCAGTATTCCTAGAAATAAAAAAGAAATTCAATCTTTTATTGGAAAAATCAACTTTTTAAGATGGTTTATTCCCAATTTTGCAGAAATAATTAAGCATATCACTTACATTCTTAAGAAGGATATGGAGGTTAAATGGTCTAACCAGGCTAAACGATCATTTGAAGCCACAAAGCAGCCATTAATAGAAGCCCCAGTATTGATAGCTCCTGACTATACAAAATATTTTGCAATTTTCTCATTTGCATCAGAAGACACTATAGCTGTTGTATTATTACCAAAAAACTCAGATGATTTGGAACAACCAATTTCATTTTTCAGTAAAACATTAAGAGACTCGGAGATGAAATATAATATAATGGAAAATCAAGCATATGCATTAGTTAAAGCTCTTAAATTCTTCAAAATATATGTTTTACATTCTAAGGTTTTGGCATATGTTCCAAATTCAGCAGTCAAGGAGATTTTAGCATAGCCTGATAGCGAAGGAAAAAGAGGCAGATGGATAGCTAAGGTTATGGAGTATGACGTGGAAATTAAACCAACAAAGTTGGTAAAAGGACAGGGATTAGCTAAACTTCTGACAGAATCAAATTGCCAGGTTTTAAATCTTCATGTGATGGCAGAACATTTAAAGTAGGTTATGGCAACAAAACAAAGTAAGCAACATATTTATAATAGGTATGGTGAGTCTGATTGGTATAAAGATATTGTATATTTCCTTTTATATTTACAATTCCCTCTGGAATTGAATAGAAATGAATGCAGGTCATTAAAACTAAAAGCAATGAAGTATGTTTTAATAGATCATATTTTGTACTGGAAGGATCCGGGAGGAATATTGTTGAAATTTTTGGAGAAATCCGAAGTTGATGCTGTTATTTCAGAATTGCACAGTGGAGTTTGTGGAGGGCACAAGTATTGGAAGGCAACTTCTTTTAAAATCCTAAGAGAAGGATATTACTGGCATACCCTTTTCTCAGATGTTTATCATTAGGTTAGATCATGTGTGGAGTGTCAAAAGTTTGTAGGTAAGCATAAAATTCAGTCCTTACCCTTGAAACCTATTTTAGTGAATGGTCCATTCCAGCAATGAGGTCTAGACTTTATCGGTGAAATTCATCCTCCCTCTAGTGGACAGCATAAATGGATTCCAACTGCTACTGATTTTTTCACTAAATGGGTGGAAGCAGTTCCTACAAGGAGAGCAACTGAACAAGTCATAATTACTTTCCTGCAAGAAAATATTCTTGGTAGATTTGGATGCCCTAGGAAATTAGTTACTGATAATGCTCCTGCTTTTAAATCAAAAAATATGGTAAACTTTTGTCAAGAAAATAATATTAACTTGAAACAGTCCACACCATACTACCCACAAGGAAATGGATTAGTAGAATCCAGTAATAAAAATATTGTAAACAGTATCAAGAAAACGCTATTTGAAAACAAAAGGAATTGGGATACCAAACTAAAATTTGCTCTTTAGGCTAATAGAGTAACAATTAAAAATTCAATTGGGACATCCCCTTTCCAATTGGTATATGGAATTGATGATGTTTTCCCTATTCAATTAGTGACCCCAATCATTAAGTTTATGCAATAAATAAAAGAAGAACTAGATGATATAAGAAGAAGAATGTTTCAGATAATTCAGTTGCAGCAAGAGAGAGAAGCTATCAAGAATACAATTGAGAGACATAAAAGAAGAATGAAGGAAAGCTTTGACAAGAAAGTTAAAAAAGAGATGTTTGCAGTGGGTGACCTCATTCTCAGGTAGGTTGCACGAAAGGAAGAAAAAGGTAAGCATGGAAAGTTTGAAAATTTATGGATAGGGCCTTTTTCAGTGATAAAGATCCTTGGAAACAATACTTTTGTCTTACAAAATATGAAGGGTGAGGAGATTGGAGGTCCATTCAATGGACGTTTCTTAAATCATTTTTATACATATTGAAAGACAAAAGTGTTATTGTACATATTCACTGTATATATCATTTTTACTTTAAATAAGACTCCAACCCAATAAGATAGAAATGACTTTAGCAGATTTATGAAGGCATTGGTCAACATGTTCTCAAAGTTTCACAAGAAAACTTTGTCCCTAGATGGAGCTATATGGTATCTCTAAGGTTGTTTGACCTTTTACCTTAAGATTTTTCATTGTGATGAGTTTTTATTTTTAAAATTTTCACTTTGTTTTACGCCTTATTTTTTGATTGAATGCCATTATTTTTTTCTTTTTAGTATTTTGAACCATCAAAATCTTCACTCATTTAAATCCATGAGCCTATGTATGTGCAAGAGGTTTTATATTATAGATTGGACTGTTAAAACTGGCATCATTTCTCAAACTGGCAGCATTTCACGAACTGGCGGCATAGTTTCAAAGAGTATTTTATTAAAAAATTGTTATTCATAAGTACCATGGTATATAAATGAGATAATGAACTATGGTTATATTCATGTTATTCGATAATTGGTATGAACATGCCTTAAAAGCACTCATGTCCACAAAATTATGAATTTTATCGTGTCATTCATGGGCTTGTACAACTGTTTTCATTATGGAATTAAAAGCACTCCATGCAATGAGTATTAGTACTAATCATGGCAGGGTCGACATAATTCATCCTTTTTCCCTAAAATTTGTCTCGTTATTTTGCCTAAATGCTCTGGTGAACTAGGAGAAGGACATTCAGAGAGCTATTTTTATACTATCAACATCCATTGTTTAGGAACAACGAAATTATGGTTTGAAACAACAAAGGTTTTTTTTTTAAATTTTGAATGTTCGTATTTGAAAAGGGCCAGGTTATATTATATAAGTTTCTCTCTTGTTTTATGTTATACAGTTCTTTAATGATTGCGTGATTTGCCTATAACTTTGATTACATACCAGCCCAGTCTTTATACTGCTTTCATTGAACTATATTTTTGAAAAATATTTCTTTAAGCTTGAACCCCTGTAGTCTACGTTCAAATTTAGGGATAACAGCTGGGATCAGAGAGAGACTACTGATGTCAGGAGATCATCTTTATGTTTTCAGGTTTTACTTTTGGTGCTAATTCTATCACCGAGGAAGTTGGTTTCCCTGAGGAAAATATTTGTGTCTATTGTCTCTTGTGTTTGATTGCTGTGCTTGTTATTCTCTTAGTTAAAGATCCTAAGATAATTCTATCTTTAATGATAAAAATCTAACAACAATCCTTTTAAAAGGAAAAAAAACAGGATGCAACATATAGCTAAGAAATAGATCTAGATCGTGATTTGGACCTTCATCACCTACTCATCAATCTTGGTAGCTTCAATGACATGGTTGACCCTAGACATGGCCTCATGATTGGTCATCTTGTAAATCTGAAGTAGTTGACATAGAATGTGTGCTGTATGAGCCATGCTATTTTAACTTAGAATAAAATATCGACTGGATTATGGAAAATTCGGTGTGTGGCATCAGATACCAAAATCATGAACTAATTCATATGTATACTCTATGCAGTTTGGATGCTCTCTATTGTTGTTGGCTTCTTGATGCATTATTTTGAGCTTGATTATACTAAAAATAAGCTCTTAAAGTGTCAAAATTTGTGAGTTTATGGATCATGGAAACAGGGGATTAAAGAATTATTTTTATACTAGTAAAATTCCATTCTTCTGGATTTAAAGACAACTTTTTTTCTTTGTTATGGACCAAGGATTGCCAATGCTCAATATTTTATAGTTTTGATTGGGAATACATACATATAAAAATGATCATTTTGTCAGGAATTGTTGTAAATACTCTGTTTCTATTTGATTTAAGATATATTAGGTTGTGTATCTCATAAGTTGGGAATTGAAATATTTGAGATAATCTCCTGAATTTCATAAATTTGAAATAGGTTTTGGTGGAACCTGCATTGTTGAGTCTTGACGCTATAATTGCTAAATAGGATGTTGTTACCAATGTGTGTAAGAGACCCTTTCTATGGTAAATGAAGTAAGTTTCTTCGAATTATTAGAGTTTTAGATTGCAATATAAATCTATAGTTCCTTGCAAATCCTCCTTTTCTTTGAAAACAGTGATGTTTTGTTGCCATTTATTTTGTTATTAAGGAATTTTTGGGTTGTGTTGACGGTGATGATACTACATGGGCATTGTGCCAAAGCCAACAGTCATTTAGGGCCATCACAAGCTACTCAATGGGACAACATCGGCATGAAATGTGATAGAGACAAAGAAAGAAATCTTGGGTAGATGCATGCACCTCATTGTGCCAAGAGAGGTCAGGTGGACTCTATAGCTTGACGTTGAAAATATGTGTCACATTCATGGGTAATTACCTAATAAACTAAAAATAAAAGGAGTTGATGTCTCATATCTAATTTTAAAATACATAGACGACCATAACATAAAAAATAAATGGAAAAAGTAAACCAACATAGATCAATCTTAACACTAAATCTTTTAAGCAAGGAGATATTTACACCTGCCTTTGTTTAATTCATATTGGTTCTTAATAGAATCAGGTTTAATATTGATCTGGGAAAGTGTTTACTCAATCATACTATTTACAATCAATAGAAACAATGAAAGAGATGTTGTTGATTGCATGTATAGAACAGATCCACCGCATTGGTATTAACAAGTTGATGACTTTGCAGTAAGCCACTTGCATCATGATGGCCTGTATGCCAGCTAATATGTTATTGAGGAAGATTTTCCAATACCATAATACCACCAACACGAATATCTACGTCAACAAAACTAGAATAAATGACAAGAGATATGCTTCTAAAAAAGTTACATTTTGTAAAGTAATTATTTGGTTGGAAATTGGTGGCATATAAGTTACATTTAATTGAAGGTTCTTAGTAATTAATGATTTCATTGGAGCCCATATGAACCAAATAAGGTGTTCTAATAGTTTATGAGAGAATCTGAGAGTAAATCAATATGATTTCCTAGTGATATCTTGTTGAACCAAATAAGGTGTTATAACAGTTTGCCAAGTGAATCTGGCATTAAATGAATCTAATTGCCCAATGATATATTGTTTGTTTCTTTCCCTATGCATGTTTCCTGTCACAAACCTCAATTAAATAGGAGAAGGAATATTATATAAATTCATTATGATAACCATCGCACTAATGGAGGACTAGATATGAGTTTAGGTGTAGTCAGTCCTCTGTTCTTGTGGGGATCTATATATTGTATGCATCGAATAGATTCACTCCATAGGGAATGCATTATTGATCATTGGTTGAAAAATGATACCAGATAACCATTAGATGGAACCCACTCCTCTCCTACAAAATAACAATTGTTGAAAAATTGTATTTGTCTTACATTTTTTAGTTAGACAAAGATGTGCTTCATTGATGTCAACTATCAGCCTGTAAATCCCAAATCATTATGATTAGATAAGCAACATTAATTTATCAGCTGATAAATGACATTTCAAAGTAAAATCTTCTACGTTAAGAGGGGTGAAACTTGGATGATAAGGTGCAACAAATTCTGAACTTCATTTGAAGTGGGTTTGGGCTTAGAGTTCTAAGTCTGCACTCTAGTCAGCAATTTAGTTTTTATCAATATACTTGCGTACAACATGCATTGGAGGAAATTTCAACTCAAAATGGACCTCCTAAAATGAACTAATAAAATAATAGTTAAAATAATAAAATAATATTTATTAATTTTGAAGAAAAGAAAAAAACTACTTTTTTGTTTGTATTTTTGACATATCTCCCTGTGTTTTTACTCAAATTTCGATTGGGAGAGCTTGTTGGATGTGGAATTAAATTCCGCATCCAATGAGTACCCACTCGACATACTTTTGACGGACCCCGCTACCCCAAAAACAAGAAATACCTGAAAAATGGAATGATGACATCATCATTCCATTTTTTAGGTATTTCTTGTTTTTGGGGTAGTGGGGTCCATCAAAAGTATGTCGAGTGGGTATTCATTGGATGTAGAATTTAATTCCACATCCAACGAGCTCTCTCGATTGAAATTTGAGTAAAAACACAGGGAGATATGTCAAAAATACAAACAAAAAAAGTAGTTTTTTTTATGATACCTATCCCCAAATTTATATTAAAAAAGTGTTTAAGACCTATACGGTATTTCAAATTTAAATCAATTTAATTGGCTAACACATGATGACATGGAATTTGAATAAAATTTAAAAGGCCCATTTTGAGTTGAAATTTCCTCTAATGGCTCAACCCCTTGGTTTAATGATGTATTTGATTTGTAAAATAGTAGACTCAAATAACTTGGTGTTTATTGCTTGGCGTGTTCCCTTTTTTATTGATTGAATACACTAGTTCTTGTTGAGAATATCTTAGTTTCCCCATTTAGTTGAATGTTTATATTTGGCAATGTTGGCAATATTACAATACAGGTTTCTATTGATGTCATATATGAGTGCATATATGTTGGCATTTGGTGACTGATGTTGTTGGCAAAAATATGGAGACGGTTTTAATGTCATTGATGTAAAATAGATGAGAGACACTGTTGTTGTTTGGCATTGACAAATAAAAAAGTGCATTAGGTATGTGTCGAGTATAATTGTCATTGATGACAAAAGTGTTCATTAATGCCAAAAGATATGATGACATGGCATGTATAATTATGTGGCATGGTTGATGAATTTGAAAATACACCTAATGGTTCTCTACTACCTTCATGATGTAATTTTAACAATTTGACCTAGGTATATAGAGATTTGTCGGTTTGGAGAAATTCTCAAAAATGGCTAAATGCTGGAAAATTGGTCCAAGTTTCCTGAGGAAAATGTGCCATAATTCATGGGTTAAAGTAAATGTCCACCCCATATGGTCAATATTTATCTTGTTGATTGGTATAACTGAACATGGTCTCATTTTTTCTTAATAGTATCTATGGAGAAAGTTATGGATCTGCAAAAATAGGGGCTTAGGCAGTTTTGCACCAACTTCAGTAAAATGCCCACCTAGGGAAACTAAAGATGAGTCTGAGAGTGAAATCATATTAGGTGTGTTCAGTGAGGTGTACTACATCATCTAGTGCCATTGGTTTAGGATATTGGTGAAATAAAAAGTCCACCTTAAAAATTGCACAAATTGTCTGTGTAAAATTATCGATAAAACTGCCTAAGTGACCTTTGTAAAATGCCCACCATCTCTTACTGTTGATGTATTAAATAATTTTGAGAGTATGGATCTCTATAATCTTGTTTGGTGCATCCAACCATGTTCTCATATTGGCCAAATATTCTCTGAGGAGGAATATATTAATCTACCAAAAGTGCATCTCAGATTGATTTGCACTACTCCAGTAAAATGTCTGCCAAGGAAAGAGAAAGAAGGTCTAGAGGATGAAATTGGTCTTGATGGAATAACCTTGTTGGAATTTATCCATTGGGTTTCTAGCACTTCAAATTTGATGAAAATAAAATTGTCATCATGTTGACCTAGGGTTTGACAATTTTTGTCCAAGTGTTGAATTAGCAGTTTCAAAAGCTAGTTTCAAATGCCCGCCAAATAGTGTGAATGTATCAAAAATTAAAAAGGTGATATGGATATGTTCCTTGTTGAAATGGATATCCATTCATGCTCTCATTTTTCATGATGACAGTCACATATGCAAGATATAAATCTTCCAAAAGTAGGAAAATTATTATTTTTCATATTAAGAACAAATACAAAATTGGTTGTGTTAAAAGCAGAAAGTTGAAAAGGAATTTGGAAATGCCCGCAAAATTGATTCCTTATACTGAAAAAATGATTAGATTGTATGGGATTGTTACTTGATTAATTCTCCATCGAGCTATGATGTTATTTTTTCTCTCTGGTGGTTATTTCTGTGAAAATTGGATCTACCAAGTGAGAAGATAATTAAGTTTTTCTTAAGTAGAAATATGCTCACTCAGTGAGAAATTTGTCTAAGTATAAATTACAGGAAGTATAAAGGGAATTTGTAAATCCGCTCCTGTAGTTGTTTTTATGCATATAATTTTATCCAATAGTATGAATCTATTCCCTGCTGATCTGTAAACTTAGTCATGCTCTAAGATCTCTCTCTGATTGAAACACATGCAAAAAATAGGTCTACCAAATTGAAGAAAAGTTTAAATCAAATGTTTGAGAGACCAACTTGAAATGCCCGCTAGATGATCTGTTTTTCCAAATAAATTCAATTAATGGTGTAGTTCTATCCTTTGATGTATTTTCCATGAGTTCATGACTTCGGATCTTCATTTGATATCCAAACGTGAGAATAACGAACCTGCCAAGTTAAGGAAAAATAATCTATAAATGTTTTAAAAAAATACCTGCAAAAGTGAAATATATCTACACAAAGACAAACAAGTGTTATTGAAAAATAATAGGAGTTATAATACACAGAAAGCATGAAGAGAAGGGAAAATTGTTTAACATTTTCAATAAGAACGAAGTTCTAGAAGAGTGAACTTAATGACGAGCTACAGAAATAAAATTAAAAATTATTTATGCATTTTGTGATAAGAGATCAGCTACAAGAAAATAAAAATAGATTTTTTTTTGAAGAAAAATAAATTAAAAGATAGAGCACGATTTCCAAAATATAGAAGCACATGATATGCAGAAAAAAACAGGGATAACCTACAACAATTTATAAACAAGTGATTGGGTTATAAACAGAGACATATAATATATTAATTTGGTTATTATATTAAAGCACAATGATGACTAATTTCAAAATACATGACTAACAAAACTAAACAGAGTTTGTTCTTAATAATAAAAAGAGGCATACCCAGATGTGGGTGACAAGGAAGCCTATGTGGGAATGGGAGGCGACAGCGGGACTGGCCCATCATTAGCATGACGTCATTCCTCCCCAACCTCTCATGGCTATGGACAATCAATTCGAACTGGAATGTGGTGGTCCAAAGAATCATCGATAGGACAACGTCATTACCTCGAGGCGGATGGGATTCAATGCGCCACCCTAGAACATGGGTTGTTGAGCCACCCTAGAACATGGGTTGTTGTGCCACCCTATTTAAGCCTTGGGCTACCCACCTTCTGGCTCATTTTTTCTGCAAGCTCTCACTGCTCTACGCTAAGCACCTTCATGCCCACTCTGCTCTCAGCTCTTCTTTCAGCCCCATATTTAGCACCTTCCCCTCGCACCCAGACATGTCGAGGAGGAAATGAAGCGTACCTTTCCATGGCCATACTCGGAGAGGACCTATGACTAAGAATCCAGTTCTTCTCACTCTACAAGCGAGCATAGAAGGATATGATGCCAAAATTCCATACCACATCTGCCAAATTATGAACGACTAGGAATATGAGCTCACCAGTGCTGCAAACACTGCGGGACACTCGCCGAACCAGAGAAGGCACTATTGGGTCATTAAAAATATTCTTATCAGGCTCATTATCCATTTCTATTCCCAACCCCTGGCCCCTGCTCCTCCTGCTATACCTGCCCCTATGGCCCCCACTTCTCCTATGGCCCCCATTTCTCCTCAAGCACCCCCATCTCCCCCGCCACCCCCTCTGTCTTCCCATGCAGACTCCATTTCTACCATGGCATCAAACTCAGTAACTTATTCTTCCACCCTCTCCCCAGCAGTCCCCATGGACTGTGAACCCCCTCCCCCCCCCCCACTCTAGGATGTATAAAATCTCTTTTAGCTGGGAAATACATCTCTACGCCAGCCATTTCTAAAATACCACCCCTTTTCTAGTGAAACAACCTTATACAGATGATGAAAACAAGGAAGATTTTGAGAGTGGTGAATACTCCAGTTCATCCAGTGAGGACACGTCAAACATTGCAGAAGGAAGTGCTAAACCAACTTCCTTTGGCTTCGGTTGCCCCATTGTGGAGGAACCATACCGCAAATTATAGTTAGTTTCCCTGTTTTGTTTCTCTTTTGTATATCTCAAGAACATCATGGACGTTCCATGTCCTGAACTATGCTTATTAGTTTTTCCAGTGTTTT
Source organism: Pseudotsuga menziesii (assembly GCA_001517045.1). Taxonomy (NCBI): domain Eukaryota; kingdom Viridiplantae; phylum Streptophyta; class Pinopsida; order Pinales; family Pinaceae; genus Pseudotsuga; species Pseudotsuga menziesii. The sequence goes on along the minus strand of LPNX010257602.1, from coordinate 65,956 downwards.
ATGTCTTAATATATAAAATTACTCTTTTTTGGACCTGTTTTCTCTCTAGCAGGGAGGGTATAGTTCTACTTTTATGGACATGTTTTCCCTATTAAAAGGAGGGTCCAAGTTTCTTCCCTGAATGGTTCTATCTGCCAGTAATGTTGGACAAGTCCGCATCTGTGATCTATATTATTTTTTGTAACATTACCACCTTTTTTCAATAGAATAGTCCTAGAATATGTTTTTGAAAATCCATGTTTATGAAAGGATAGGAGTGTCCAAAATAACATGCAATGAAGAGGCCATCCTTTTCCATCAAATACTATCATCAAGATATATTTTACTGGAATTCAACATTTGTGAGGTTGGGTTAAAAACTCATAAACAACATAATATAGAACAATTGGAACTTACTCACTTTCATGATCTTTTATTAACAAGATACATATTTATGATACAAAATTCATTACTAATGATAAAATAGTGTTCATATTTTCCTAAAATAGACCATCCTACTTGTTTTCCTGACAAAAATATTTATGTTACTATAAATTAAATCCTATGTACAGATATTTTATACAAAATGCAGGCCACACATGCAGCCTCTACAAGCACTATCAGTCTGTTGCCGCTGCAACAATTCCCAAAAATATTTTTGATAATTTTTGCCCTCCCTTGAAAATATTATTTTCCTCGGCTTTGTTTGTCTTTTGGATTTTCCTGTCCATCATGAATTTTGAAAAAAAAAAAAAATTTACCAAGGAAGAAAGTCTATTTTTGATTTGCAGCAGTGGATGGTTTCTTAATTTCGAGCCGCTATAGCAGGTTGTTCTTTGATTTCACGCCACTAGGGCGAGCCTTTCCCAACTTACAAGCCGAAATGATGGGAATCTTTTTCTTTCAGTGCCGTTGTAGCAGAATTTTGTTCATTATCAGGCTGCTATGTCGAGTGTCCTGTTTTCTTATGTGTTAATGTCTTCATAATCCCTTTATGTCAGTGAGATTTTCACATTGTGTCTATTGCGGCAACAAGTTCCTGCTGTTTTTCGATTTGTTTCCCCATGAGCTGCTACAGCTGGTGTTTCCTTGATCGTGAGCCACTACGATGGGTTCTTTTTTGTCTCGCAAGACATCATCATTTTTCTCTCGCTACGGAGGAAAGGTTCGTGCATCTTTCCCATTATGGCGACCAAATTCTAGGTTCATTTCATTTGGCGTCTGAGAGCCACTATGGTGGAATTCTCCTCCTATTTGGTCTTCTAGGACGGGTGTCCTGCATACTTTGTCACAAAGGTATCATCCGATGCATTGTTGCGGAGAGTGTGTTGAGTTTTAATCCTTCGTTGCAGATGATCGCCCATGATGACTTATGTGTTTTGGCCTGTGGTTGGTTGGCACCAACGGGGTTTTGGGTTCACATGTGTGAGTGAATTGGGGTTTTTAACAGCCTAAAAATATTTTTGTTTTCCCATTCTAATTGGTTTTTACCTTGTTGTTTTTACAAAGTACGGTGAGCTTGAAGAACGCTTCCCATTTGAAGTTACCTGTGCGGTTTCCTCGGTGGAGATCACGTGGCTCATGCTCATCAGTCATTCTCAGTTGTGTGGCGCTAGTATTAACCAGATAGGTAGGTTGTCGTATCGTTTTCCCAGTAAATGATTGCTAAGGCTTACAGCTGTCCATCATAGTTGGTTAGGTTGGCTGGTATATAAAGGAGTTTTGTTTCCCAATGTCTTTAAGGTCAGGTTGTCTCAATTTTTTACCCTAGTAAAAAACCCAAGCCCTATGCGTGCTCAGATGAGTTTTTCACCCAGTTTGTTAGGTCAAAGATGATTTCTCAGAAGTTCAAACTTCGCGCTGCTATGGAGACAGTCAACCGCTCACGCATGGGCATTGGCTTGGGATGCGGTTTTTGTTTTCTGAGTAGAGCCTGTAGGGGGATTTTCCTTAGATATCAGCCGTTGGAGTTGTCGCATTTTTTTTCCCTAGGGTTTCCCCACCATTATTTTTTGTTTCTCGAAGCTTTGCTGAACCTATCAAAGAATTAGGGCCATTCGGGGGTTTCAGTTTTTCTAAAGTAGAGTACGGAGGGTTTTTTCAGCAGCAGTTGTCCACAATTCAAGTAGATTTTGTTTGTTAACTATAACCTTGAGCCCATTTCATAGTGTTTTTTCTGATGCTAGCAACTGACAGGGTAAATAAGTTTTTGATTTTTATGCTCAAATGATGTATGTGTATGATTGATTTTGCTTACATTGACTATCTGGATGCTAACACAGTTTGTTTTGCAGTTACTATTGATTTCTGAAACCATGCCGACGAAGGGGAGGAAGAAGATTAAAATCGTTGAGAGTGATTCTGACACAAACATTGTTGAAGCCCCTCCTGCAGTAAAAGTCAAGATAGTATATGAGGACACTAAAGAAACTATAGGAGCAGATCCCAAGTTGAAATGGGGCAATATCTACCCTATGATGGTTGATAAGAAAGTGCTAGAAGCTGGATTAGGGGATATTTCCCTATATGAGAATATTTTGAGGTCTAGGTTAACCAGGATAGCCACTAGGCCAGAGGTTTTCCCATGCGCAGATGTTATTGGATGGTTGTTACAAAAAGTAGACACGGTGGGGATGTTAATAAATGATGAATAAGGTAAGTCGGTTGCATCATTCGCAATGACATTCATTTCAAAAACATACATTCTACCAGAAGTAGAAATAAGTGTGACCATAGACTGGGTCACGAGTCTTAAGTTTGACTATACCACCACAGTAAAGGGGGTGATGACTGAAGGAAAAACCTTCAGACATAATCTATCAGGAGAGTATGAAACAACTAATCTTCGAACCCCATCTAGAATAGTAGCATTGATGTTAAGCAGGCTATATGGTAGGTATGGTGGAAAAATGTATAATTTTGGGTGGATTCCCCTTATGTATTATGTGGCAATGGAAGGAACCATTTTTAAATTGGAAAATATTGCTACTAGAAACTTGTCCAAAGGTATCAAGGCGGCTCAGGAGGGTTTAAAGAAGAGCAAATTGGAATTCTTCATGTCATCCTTCTTGATATATTGTATACTCTATAAGCACCGGTTTGAGAAGATGAATTGTGTATGGGTAGAGGGGAAGGCTCCTATTTACATTGCATACTAGGTTATGGGAGCCCACAGATATCACAGTCATTATCAGTTAATTTGTGAAGAATTCATAAGGGCCCTATGGAAGTTAATCTTTTTAGAATACTGTCCATGCCTATCAGAAGGGGCAGTAGAGTCTATAAAAGAGTATGGTGACTATTTTTTCACCAAAGAAGGAACTTATCTGAGAATGTATGGAGGCACCAGAGCACCATGACTACTGCGAAAGTATGCCACAGACTACATAGTATTGAAGGAAGCAGTCATACAGGTATTCCTATATTGTTTTGGAAGCCATTTGTTCGATATCAAGAAATTTGTTTTCCCACCAATACCCTTTTACGTGGGAAGTTACAAGTTTGACAAAGTCAAAAGCACTTCGAATTTCGTCAAAGAGCTAGAAATATTCCACTTTGGGGAGAAAATATTCCATAGAAACGATTCACAAGGAAGGGTGGCAACTCACAAGGCTGCTCACAAGGTGAATTTTGAGTATGTAGACTACATAGACAAAGAAGTGCAAGTATTCAAAAATGTCTATAGTATGGAAGCCTTGAGCAAGAGGTTAAATGGAAAAGCATTTGGTGCTAAAGGAAGTAGCAGCAATAACCCAAATCCAAACGAAGGAGATTATGAATCTACAAAGAAAGATCAAGAATAAATCATCTGTAGGCTCATAACAGGGGAAAAAAGGTTATTGGCAGAAGAGGCACAGAAGGATTAGGTAGAAGTTGCTAAAAGAAAGAGCACAGAGGCTGTTTTGAAGAAAATGGTAGCATTGGAGAAGGATTTAGCTAAAGGAGATTCAAGTTCTGATTAAAGCATGCAGGATATAGGAGGGCAAGGCCAGGATACTGATGAAGTTCAAGGTGGTGGAGGTTTAGAACAAAACCCTGTGTGGGATAACCCCAAAAACTTTCCAGCCACACCTAGCAACATCCTTACAGGAGGTCATGTGCCCATAGTTGAAATGGGACTCATACCTTTTACACCTTCAAAGAAATACAATGTAGCATTTTTATAGGATATCTATTTTGATCCTAAAACGAAATCCATTGTATGGAGGACAGATAATACTTTGAAGGTATGAGCTCATCCAGTGGTAGCCAGAGTGCGGAGATAATAGTCATAAAAAATGTAGAAGATCACCCCAAGGAATTAGCTTCTATGGGCATTGCAAATGCCTATGAAAATGATCACAATGTGGACAGGATCATGGAAAACATTGAGAAATACAAGGGAAAGATGGTTGAAATGAAAGAAGTGTTAAGGAAAGAAGAAAAGGTAGGAAGAGAGTCCAAAAGAAAATATGAGGCTAGCTTTTCAAAGTTCGAAAGGATTTAACAAAGACATCAGATCTTAGAAGTAGAATGAGATAGTTTGAAATCATCAAATGAAGGATTGAGTAAGGAGAAAGGAATTCTAGAAAATAAAATGGCAAAGTTGGAGCTACAGAAGACCACTGCCGAGGAGAAAGCCAAGCAATATGAAACCCAAGTAGCAGCATTGGAGGCCCAGAAGGAATCACTGGAAGTTTTATTAAAAGTATTAAATGAGAAAAGAACTAATATTGATCCATTGACAAAGCATGCCCTCATGCTCAGGAGTAAAATTTATCAGATGCAGCTTCAAATAGTCGATGAGATGTTTAAATTTCAGCAACTAAAACCTAGGTTGGATTAAATTGTGAGTACTGCTTCTTATTTTTTAGATAGGACCCAGGATATCTTATTTTTTGACTTGGTTGGAAACAACCAAGGAGCCTCCAACTAATGCATCCATCAAAGACTTAGACAATGAAGCTGGAGTATGAACTAATAGAGTTTAGGAGTAAGACTGTGGAGGAATTGGTAAAGGAAGTGTGGAGGACTAAAGGTGTTTGTGCAGAATTCTGTAGAAAAGTTCTCATAGCTTACAATCATTGTCAAATATCTGCAAAGAAAAGGTTAGAAGACATACCTGATCATGAATAATTTTTAAAGCAATTGTAGGTCAGATGGCAAGAGGATGAACTGGGTATTCAGTTGGTCAAGGGTTTATATGAGAAGGTACTGAAAGTTGTAATAGCCCACGCGGCAATTAGCAATCATCTATTGGAAGATCAACTTCATTTGATTCCAGCCAAAGTGGCAAATATAAAATCCCAAGATTCCAAAGATGAGATCACTATTTGATTCCTAGAGCCATCAGGGTTTGAAACCATAGCGACAAATTCAAATGTTTGGAAGAAATTCATAAATGATGTGGCTAGGTCCAATTAGTATTTTGTTTTATTAATACATTTTTGTAATATTTTCCTAAGCTAGCGAGTCCACTAGGAGATAAAGGTATTTTTGTAACTGCTTTGTAAAGGGATCCCAAAGGGAAAGGGAGACCAAGATACATTTGAAATTGTATAAACAGAGATCAAGGAGATAGAGTTAGGAGATTTTTCATGCTATCTTTTTTCTAAAGTTATTATAAGAAGAACTACTTCCTTTTATAAGAAACAAGTTATATTTTCTGTTGGACAAGGCACTGTGAAGTCTCAAATTCTTGTTGTAGATTGGTTGAATGTTGATTTACTTATGTTTCAGATTTAATCTACGAAATGTGAGATCGTTCTAACTCATGAATTATTTCCATGTTATGAATGATTTCCTATTTATTTTTGTGAAACTTATGCAGTATATTGAGTAATGAATGTTTTAACTTACAATGAGCTATCCCTTTGTTTATTTTCCTCTGTGTATTCATGTATTATGAATTATGAACAACTACCTGTAATATTCTTTATGCATGCATTACAGTACATTACTCATCGTTACATATAATCTTTCTCCCAAGGGATAGGTTAGTTAGAACTAGTTAGCTTAGCATAGTTATTATTTATTTATGATTTAGAAGCAAAAGGGGTAATAAGACGAGAGGTAAGAACCTACACATCACATTGTGGAATCTTTTCTATCTCTATCGATTACACTTAGATTAGGCACTTGCACATCATACATAAACATAAAACTAAAAAATACACTAAAATGGTGGACCGGGCCACCACTAGTAAAACAAGATTTAATCGTTACTTGACCTATGGTAGTCGAACCATAGACCGGATGGATTCCCCATACAAAACAATAACGAGCTAATTATGAATGCTTATTGGGGAGAATCCCTACTATTGTTACCTGGTATTTTCTAGGCCTCAACATTTTTTCGCGATAGAAGGAGGGCAACTAGTGCATGGCTGATCGAGGAAATTATTTTTCTCGAGAATACTCAACTGGTGATAGTTTCAAAACCAGTTTCCCTCAAATACCTATTCTTGAGGAAAAATTCATAGAGTATCTCTATTCCATTGATAACGAGGTGGTTGATGATTTAAGGAGAATTACAAGGGAATATGCAAAGAAGATTGGGGGGATACCCAATATTCCAGCCTTTCCTAGAAGAGAAGTGCGTAACAAGGACCGTCCTTACTTGGAGAACTCAGTGTTAGTGGAAGACCTTGAAGAACTGGTAGAAACAGCTTTGCAAGAAGTTGTGTAACCTCTAAATCAATTAGGACCAGATTCCCCTTACTACTCACCTTTTTCAAACCCCTCTCTAGTCTCCTGCTCAATCTCCACTGAGAATCATGGAAAATGTGAATGCAAATCAGTCTCCTCCACCACCTTCTTGGAGGGACATATCCCCTCTAAATATTACTCCTCCATTACATGTTATGCCTCAGAATTTTGATAAGGCATTGCCCAAGTTTTAACCAAATGAAGGAATTCTTATGGATGATCATTTGCAAAGTTTTTATCTCACTACAGAAGGCTTACAAGTAGCAGGACACGAAGACATAGTCTGCAGATTGTTGTCTCACACTCTCAAGGGAAAAGAAACGTCATGGTATTTCTCCCTACAAGAAAATTCAATTACAAATTGGAATACCTTTGAGAGATTGTTTAGAAACAAATATGGAATCCAGAAAACCCATGCTACTTTAATGAAAGGGTTGATTTCCCTAAAGAATAAAAAGAAAGAAAGGGTGCATAACTTCACTCAGAGGTTTGATACCTACATGAATAACTTTGATGCAACTACAAAAACGACTGAGTATGCCCTAATTTAGTACTACACCTCAACTCTTGGCCCAGACCTAGCCATGTTTGTTAAAAGCTCAGTTAAGCCTACCTTAGTAGAGACTTATGAAGAAGCTGAGAACGTGGAAGCCAAAATGGATAGTATAGACCAATATCTTGTACAATCAGAAGAAAAAAACTATGGGAATAGAAATCCTCTATTGTTAACTATGCCTAAAGATAAGCGATCACAGGAATTAGATGGTGTGGTAAAAATGATGCAGAAACTATCAAATAGAGTAATTGATATGGAAAAGGAGAAGGAGGCCCATAAACAATACAAACCTTATTATAAAAAGAGAGATGATAATGATCCACACAAGCCTCCCTCTCATAGTCCCTTGGCTATGAATTTAACAGAGGTAGGAATAGACAATTTTTGTACATTCCATCAGCAGCCTCATTCTGAAAAACATTTTCCATAGTGGATAAATTCGATGACTTTGGTGATGAACCAACTACTAGATTCCAAGTTGACAGAAGATTTGGATGAAAAATAGAAGGGTCATCAACCAATAGAGACGCAAGAAGAAAAAACTTTGGTTTTATGGGATTTTGTTTCCATGTTTAATATAGAGGATGAACTTTATCACTAAAGAAGAATAAATACAAGAAACAAAGGTTACAACAAGGAGTCAGAGCTCATTGAAAGAGGATAACATGATACTAACCAAGATAAAGAAACTTCAGGAGAACATGAAAAAGATAAAAAATAATTCTCAAAGAGTTAATATACCAGAGTTTGTCATCACAAGCCAGAATCCCAATACATTCAATATACCTATGAATTATGCAGAAAACAAAGTTGAGAATGTCAAGAAGAATGCCACTGAACATGAAATGGGATATTAAATTGTAGAATACATTAAAAATACTAACACAAACATCTCTTTGTTTGAAATGTGTAATCTAACCCAACAAAAAGAAAAGTTGTTGAAAGCACTTGAGACACTTATGAAGGAACCTCATAATGACAAACATGCAGATGAAGAGATTAGTTAGGCAAGTATAGGAGGAAAGTCTAAGTACAGAACTCCAGCATTCCTACTTAGTTTTGAAATTTTCAATTACAACGTGCATAACTGTTTGGTGGACTCTAGAGCATCAGTAAATGTCATGCCACTTTCAGTTTGCAAGAAAATCAATGGTCAACCTAAACCAACTACAGGCCAAGTTGTTCGATTAGATAAGACTGCAGTGAAAGTGGTAGGAGAAATGGAAGATGTCCTGATACGTTTATCAGCAGATGAGAGGGTATGCGAGTATATAGACATTGTTGTATCTACATTGTTGTAGCAGATATCCTGGATGCATATGGTTTGGTTTTGAGCTGGTATTTTTTAGCAAAAATGGAGGAATATTTTTCCTTAGATTGTTCACATGTATGGTTACCTTATAAAGGTTTCCAAAATCAAATAAAGGTGCTAAGGGAACCTTAGATGAAACACAACGTAAACCAGTTGGAAGAAAAAAATGAACTAGTTAATTATGTTTTTGGAAACTATTTTTTTGAGATGGAACCGGGAAATTACAAAGCTGAAGAAGCCAATAATACATCAGATATCCAACCTGATCTCCTTCAGTTTTCATGTGATAATAAGATTGATTGTAATATAGTAGAGTTAGTCTCAGATGTAGCTAGTAGTTCAAATTCAGTAGGAGTAGAAAATTTTTGGATTCTTTATTTTGATCGTTCCAAAACCATGTAAAGATCAGGACTTGGTTGTGTCCTGATTGATCCAGAGAAAAATAAATATTTTCTTTCATGTAGATTAGAATTCGAGTGCACAAATAAAACAGTTGAGTAGGAAGCATTAGTCGAGGGACTGAAAAAAGCAATGGAATTAAAAGTAGAAAATATAAAAGTGTACAGAGATTCCGAAATCATTGTAAAAAAAGTTCAAAACAAAATTCATTGCATATCACCACATTTGAAGGCTTATCAAAATGAAGTTTGGGATTTATTAAAAAAAATTCTTGCTTTCAATATTTCCTCAATTCCTAGAATAAAAAAATCAGCAGCTGACTTGTTAGCTACTTCAGCTACAAGGCTGGTGCGTACAAATAACATATGTTCAATTGAATTGCTTTTTAGGAATTTTGTTCCAGACAATATCACCAATCTGAGGGTTTTTTATGATGATCAATAAATATTGGAATGTCTAATGAATGATGATACATTCAAAGGAGCCATAATAAATGATGAGGAACATCAAACAAATCTCTATAATTGAAATTCCATTCCTAAAGGAGTCAGAACTTTGGAAAAGATGTTTCATCTAGACAACAAGTTTAGAAAACCAGCGAATGTCAAGACAAACAGTTTATCTTTGCAATTCGAGCTGATTAATCTAGGGTCATAGGTTGAGCCTAAACATGTGAATTTGGGGAAGTGTTGTTCACCTGGAGAGAGGAGAAAATTCATTAGTTTATTCATAAAATACAAAGATGTATTCGCTTGGACCTATGAATACCTCAATACTTATGACACCAAAATTATACATCATGTTATTCCAATCAAAGTTGGAGTCAAACCTTATCATCATTTTGTGAGAAAGATGCATCCCAAACTAGAACCCCTAATTCAAAGTGAGGTGAAAAATCTTCTGGATGCTAAGATCTAATTTAAATTTAGACATTCAAAGTGGGTCTGGAGAGATCCTACTTTGTGTTGATTTCAGGAATTTAAACTGTGCGTTAGGTAAAGACAATTACCCTGTCCAACCCATGGAACAGATACTATAAATGGTCTCAGGTTCTGAGTTGTTTTCTTTGTTAGATGGGTTCTCAGGATATAACCAAGTGCTAGTACCAGAGGAAGATAGGCTCAAGACCACCTTCGAAACCAAGTGGGGGACTTTTGCATATTGAGGAATTCCCTTTGGACTCATTAACGCTAGAGCAACTTTCCAAAGGGATATGGATATAGCTTTCTGTGGATTGATTGGCCAGAGTGTTTAGATTTATTTGGATGATGTCATAATATTTTCTAAGAAGAGAGACAAACATGCGTTTCATTTGAAACATATTTTCGAACGTTGTAGAAAATATGGCATTTCTTTAAATACTAAGAAATGTGTGTTTGTTGTTAATGAAGGAAATCTATTGGGTCATGTTATTTCAAAAAAAGGGATCTCAATAGACTTAGAGAGAATTAAAGAAATAGAATAGATCCATTTACCCCATAATAAAAAGAGTATGCAATCTTTTGTGGGGAAAATCAATTTTGTGCGAAGGTTTGTGCTAGACTTTGCTCAAATAGTCAAACCTTTGCAACAAATGATCAAGCAAAATGTTCAATTCAAGTGGACCGATCTATATAAGGATGCATTTAACAAGATCAAGACATCCATAGCTCATGAACCATCACTTAAAAGTCCCAACTTTGAAAAATATTTTATCTTGTACACTTTTGCTTCAAATGATTCATTAGCAAGGGTGCTTACGTAGAAAGAAGAAGGTGGAGATGAGTACCCCATATCGTTTATGAGCACTGGTCTCCAAGGGGCTGAATTGAATTATCCCATGGTTGATATGCAAGCTTATGTAGTTTTCAAGGCGATGAAGCAATTCAGACCGTATATCCTTAAGAACCGTACCAAAGTGATAGTTCTCCACCCAGCAGTTGGATCTCTTTTTGTACAAAAAGAGTTAGGAGAAGGAAGAGGTAACTGGGTAACGTCCTTGCAAGAATACGACCTAGAATTTCAACCAGCAACCATATTCAAAGGACAAGGACTCTGCAAATTAATGACTGAGGGTTAAGACAATAAAGATAACAATTGGGATAATGAGGTTGAATTACACATGCTGGATGTATGTCCTTTATTCATAGCTCCAAAATCTTGGTATGGAGAATTAGTTCATTATATTCAGGAAGGGTACTTGTGGAACATTGGAATCCCAAGAAAAGGAGAGAATTACACCTAAAATAAGCCTTGTATAATATTATTGAAGGAGTGATTTTTAGAAAAAACTAATATGGAGTTTTCCTCAGATACTTGGAACGTGAAGATGTAAATAAGGTTGTGGTAGAACAACATCATGGACCTGCTGGAGGTCATTTCTCAGGAGATACAATAGCAAAAAATATTTTAAGAGCCGGGTATTACTAGTCGACTTTGTTTAAAGATGCTCATGCTCATGTTTGGAAATGTGATACTTGTCAAAGGAGTGGTGGAAGACAAGCAAAGGCAGCAGAACCTTTAAATCCAGTTATTATTTCAAGACCATTCAAGCAATGGGGGATTGGCATTATCATAGAGATCGATCCAAATTCTTAATTACAGCATAAGTACATCCTGACAGCAACAGACTACTTCACCAGATGGGTAGAAACCTTCCATTACGGAACGTGAATGAAGATGCAATTATGGACTTCTTGCAATGCCATATTATGACCAGGTTTGGGGTTTCAATTTCCCTGGTTTTTTATAATGCTTCATATTTTTCATCTTTTCGATTGACTGCATTTGCAAATGAAAAAGGAATTAAACTACATTATTCTGCTAACTACTATCCACAAGGTATGTTGATGTAATTATAACTTCAGAATGTATTTACTTGTATTTCTTATCTATTGTAACCCGATGTTTATTCTAGGATGTACTTGTGTCATGTCATGCCCCGATGTTCCTATCAGGAGGATATATATTGTAAACAAGTCATGTCAAGTCATTATGGGTAACCCTCCTACTGTCTAAGGGTTAAATTCCCTGCAGTTCTGGGGCACTAGGGTTATTAGACTCTCCTAGAGAGGTCGGCCCTAGTAGGGTTTTAGTCATGTCAGGATTAGTATAAATAGAGATCCAGAATCTCTATTTAGAACACATCTCAGACACACTCAAGTGTAGCGCATAGATGAGGAAGGAGAAGACACTGGGGCTAGATAGAAAGAAGGTTACTGTTGTCAGGAAATCACTTACTTTTTTGGGGTTTTACTTTGGTGTTGATTCTATCTCTGAGGAAGTTGTGGGGTTTTCTCCATTTATGGTTTCCCCAAGGACAAACACTGTGTTCATTGTCTCTTGTATTTAACTGTTGTGCTTGTTGTTCTCTCAGTTAAAGATCCTAATGTTATGTTGTTAAAAATATAACATGGTATCAGAGCTAACCTGAGAAGAAGACATTGTGTAGCTGCGGGAACTAGGGCACCCTACTTTGTGTATCTCTCTCCATATATTTTCAGCAAAAGAAGGTTGGAATAACTCTCTTCCCTAGGGTGCATCTTTCTGTGAAAGTAGAATCCAATTTTGTGGTTTTTTCAGTTTTGGACCCAACACTACTGCCGAAAATTAGGGCTTTTCATAGAAGAGGAATTTTTCAGTGAACCTAGGCCTAGATTGATCCCCTCCGTAAAATCAAAGTTAGGGATAAAATTCAAAGCAATTGGTTGGAGAGAAATCCAGAAAAGAAAAACCCTAATTTGCTACTAAACCAGCTCTGCGGGATATTCAGCTCCAAATCCAGATCCAACATCTTGACCTGGTAAGATCTAAATCTTTTGTATTTCCATTTGAGGTTCTTAGTTAAGATGTCTGATCATACCAAGCTTGAGGAAAATATTGAGGGAGCTGATAACTTCCGAGATTGGAAGTATAGGATCTCTCTGGTCCTAGAAGAAAATGAGTTGGACTCCTATATCAGTGAGGAGGTTCCAGTTCCAGAGGGATATGAGACAAAGGACTTACATAAGAAAAATTTGGTTATGGAAAAGAGAATCATTGTTGATTCTATCAAGGATCACCTCATCCCATAGGTGTCCTCTCTCAAGACACCTAAAGTTATGTGTGATTCCCTAACCAAACTATTTGAAGGGAAGAACATCACTCGGAAGATGAATCTAAGGAATCAGTTGAAGAATGTAAAGATCTATAATGTTGAGACCATCCAGTCTTACTTCACAAGGGTCTCCCAAATCAAAGAACAACTAGAAGTTGTAGATGAAGAAGTGGATAATGCAGAAATTGTGATGACAACACTGAATGGCCTCCCTAGGTCATGGGATTCATTCATTGAAGGAATGTATGCCAGAAAGAAGTTAGTCAAGTTCAGCAGACTATAGGAAGAATTCTCTCAAGAAGAAACTTGGATAGCAGCTCGAGAAGAGAATATGGGAAGTGAATATCAAGCCCTCATAGTTCACTCCAAGACAGGCAGAAGAAACCCTCATCACTCCAAAGGTAAGAAGTTTTACCATAAATATAAAATTAGAAAGGACCTATATAGATTGAGATGTTATACATGTGATGAAAGAGGACACTTTGCAAAAGAATGACCTAGAAACAATATTAACTCTCATAAGAAGAAGAGAAACAAGAGAAGACATCATGCTCATGCTGTAGAGGATGATGAACCTTCCAAGAAGGAAACCAAATATGAAAGTGAAGATGAATATGTTTTGATTTCCGCTCTTACGGGAAACTTTACTCATGGAAGCATTGATTGGCTTATAGATAGTGGGGATTCCAAGCATATGACAGGATTCAAGGAATCCTTTGTGAAACTGTCAGAACATGAATCACCTCACAAGGTGAAGCTAGGAGATGACTACCAATGTCCAATAAAAGGTAGTGGGGAATCCTCTTATAAACTAGACTCTGGAAAGTCTATGACAATGAAGGAAGTATTGTTTGTGCCATGAATCAAGAAGAACCCTCTCTCCATATCTGCATTAGATGCAAAAGGAATGAAGGTTGCATTCATAGATGGTCAAGTCATCATGTGGCCAAAAGGAAAGACCATCGATGATGTAGTAGTGATGGGAGAACAAGAAGGAGGTTTGTACAAATGAAAGGGCCATCCAGAACAAGCATTGGTCCATGACATAGTAGAGCCAAATGAACTTTGGCATAGAAGGCTTGCACATGTGCATTACAGAGCACTACCTATTGCAAGAAAAGCTATTGAAGGTATTCCATAAATCAAGGAAAAACATGATGGGGTCTACAAAGGATGTGCAAAAGGAAATAATACAAAGAAGACATTTCTAAGCAGTGAAAGCAAAGCCAAAGGAATCTTGGAAATCATCCACTTTGATGTATGCGGTCCTATCTCATCAAGATCACTAAGAGGGTATGCATATTATGTTTCTTTTATTGATGAATTTTCTAGGAAGACATGGGTTTAATTCATGAAGAACAAAGACGAAGTATTCAGCAAGTTCAAGGAATTCAAAGCCTTGATCGAGAATCACACTGAAAAGAAGATCAAGACCTTTCGATCAGACAATGGCGGAGAATTCACTTCAAATGAATTCAAAGAGATATGAAAAGACTCGGGGATTAAGAGGAAGTTGTCCACTCCTTATAATCCACACAGAATGGGGTTGCATAAAGGAAGAATAGAACTATCATGGAAGCTACAAGAGAAATGCTTCATGATCAAGATATTCCTATGCATATCTGGGCGGAAGCCGCTAAAACAACGGTGTATGTACATAACCGTAATCCACATAGAGTACTCGAGAACAAGACTCCCAAAGAAGTCTTCTCCAGAAAGAGAACAGAAGTCAACCATCTCAGAATATTCGATTTTCCTGTGTATATACACATTCCAAGAGAGAAGAGAACAAAATTAGATCCTTCAGGTAAGAAGGGTATATTTGTGGGATATTTTGAAATCTTGAAGGCTTACAGAATATACTTCCCAGGATTCAAGAAGATTGATATTAGTAGGGATGTGACATTTGATGAAGACACAACTTACAACAAATCCAAAAAGAAACCTACTGAATAATCTGAAGAAGCGGAAGCACCCATGATTCATGACACAACCATGAATGAATAAGATCAAGAAGAAGATCGAGAATTTGAAGAACCACAAAGAACTATAGATCCACCTCAAGAAAAGAATCCTGAAAAGAGGAAACGTGCTTGGGTACGAGAAGTTATCCAAAGTGCAGAAAGATATGGGGCTCCAGAAGAGAATCACAGAGAAAGAAAGAGGACCAGATCCTGCTCCGGGTATGTTGCATTACTATGTGATTTCGTTGATAAAGAACCTTCCAATTATGAAGAAGTGGCAGAAAGGAAAGAATGGAAGGATTATATGATCAAAGAGTATCAGTTGATCATGAAGAATGATGTTTGGGATGTTGTCCCAAGACCAGAAGGGAAATCAGTTCTAACTTCCAAATGGATCTACAAGATCAAGCATGCTGCAGATGGTAGTATAGAGAAATATAAGGCAAGATTTGTTGCTCATGGTTTCTCCTAGAAAGAAGGTATAGACTATGAAGAAACCTTTGAACCTATAGCCAGATACACTTCCATCAGATCGATATTTCCTCTAGTTGTAGTGATGAAATGGAACATACACCAAATGGATGTCAAGACTGCTTTCTTGAATGGTGTAGTGGAAGAGGAAGTGTACATGGAGCAACCACTCAGTTTTGAGACACATGATAGAGAGTCTCATGTATGCAGATTAAAGAAATACCTGTATGCTTTGAAACAGGCACCCAGGACTTGGCACAGCGGGATTGATGGGTTTCTATCCAGTTTAGGCTTTACTAAGAGTAAAGAAGATTCCAACCTTTACTGGAAGGTTGAAGATGGTAACCCAGTGATGCTCCTACTATATGTATATGATATTTTTGTAATATGTATGGATGGGTTGATTGATGATATGAAGAGGAATCTTGCTGCCGAGTTCAAAATGAAGGACTTGGGTATGATGCATTATTTTCTAGGCATGGAGGTGTGGCAGAATGCAGATGGGATTTTCCTGGGACAAGGGAAATATACAATAGAGATCCTGAAGAGGTTTGGGATGATGGACTGCAAGGCTATGGCCACACCAATGGCATCGAACCTGAAGCTATTGGGTGATGCTTCATCATATATAGTTGATGCTATGATGTATCGTCAGATGATTGGGTCCTGGATGTACCTGATGAACACGAGACCAGATATTTTCTTTGTTGTGAACACCTTGAGTCAGTTCCTGCTAGATCTGAGACATGTTCACTTGATTGCTACAAATAATATTCTGAGGTACCTGAGGGGTACAGTTGATTATGGGCTCAAGTATGATTCAAATCAGAAGATTGACCTGGAGGGTTATGTTGATTCATATTGGGCAGGCAGTGCCATTGATAGGAAGAGCACTTTAGCGTGTTTCTTCAGTATGGGATCATGTGTGATCTCTTGGTTTAGTAGGAAGCAATCCTGTGTGGCACTTAGTACAACTGAAGTAGAGTATGTCACAGCTTGTTCAGCTAGTTTTGGGGCAGTATGGTTGTGGAAGATACTATCTAATTTATTTCATCTCTAGTTGGATGCTACTTGTATACATTGTGACAACTAGAGATGCATGAAGTTGTCAGAGAATCCAGTGTTCCATGACAAGTCAAAGCATATCGAGATCAAGTATCACTATATCAGGGATATGGTGGAGAGGGGAGTAGCAAAGCTCTAGTATGTTGCTATGGAGGAACATATAGCTGATGTGTTGATGAATCCATTGGCTAGGGTGAAGTTCAAGTACTTCAGGGAGAAGCTTGGTGTTCTCCAGATCGAGGTTTCCTCCAAGGGAAAATGATGAGACCCATAGCCATTCTGACATGGTGAGAGGATTGATTCCTTCCATGATAGATATGTTAGTTTTTCAACATTAAGCTAGCATTATTAGGATATTTAACTGAGAGAATAACAAGTACAACAATTAAACAGAAGAGACAATGAACACAATTTTTTTCCTTGGGGAAACCATAAATGGATAAAATATCGCAACTTCCTTAGAGATAGAATCAGCACCAAAATAGTAAAATCCCAAAACAGTAAGTGATCTCCCGACAGCAGTAACCTTCTTCTTATCTAGCACCAGTGTCTTCTCCTCCCTCAACTATGCGCTAAAATTGAGTGTGGATGAGTTGTCTAATAAATAGAGACTCCAATTATCTATTTATACTAATCCCGACATGACTAAAACCCTACCAGGGCCGACCTCTACTAGGAGAGTCTAATAACCCTAGTTCCACGGAACTACGAGGACTTTAACCCTTAGACAATCTGAGGGTTACCCACAATGACTTGACATGACTTGTTTACATTATTGATCCTCTTGATCGAAACATCAGGGCATGAAAACATGACTCAATTACATTATAGATACATCCCAGAATAAAAATCGAGTTACAATACATAAGATACATAGATGAATACATTATGAAGTTACAAATACATCAACACTCCCTCTTAACTAAGAAGGTATTATTTCGACACAATTTTCAGTACTGGTCTTCTTCTCTATACGAGATGGATCTTCTCGTCATATGCATATAAAGTATTTTGAGTCTTTAAGTCATCTTATTTTCCAATTCATCTTCATCTTCGGATCTAGATCATCTCTCGATCTAGATCATCATGGGACATCATCAATAGATTTGGATCATCACTCGATCTGGTTCATCACTGGGCATCATCATTGGATCTGGATCATCACTGTTGGATCATCATCACTGGATCTCGATCATCACTCAATCTAGATCATCACTGGCTATCATCACTAGATCTGGATCATCACTCGATCTGGATCATCACTGGCTATCATCACTAGATCTGGATCATCACTCGATCTGGATCATCACTGGTGCTATCTCATGATTCTTCTTGTCGTAGGAAGTTCTACAGATCCAGCCCTTTTTCATGCTGGTTGTAGGCCTAGCCTCCATGTAGGTCTTCTTCATCACTTATATCTGATCAACACATGATCAAAGAAAGGCTCATCATTTCTATCTGATCAACACATGATCGAAGATAGATACTGCACTTATATCTTATCAACAAATGATCAAAGATAGATACTGCACTTACATATGATCAACACATGATCGAAGAAAGGCACACCCAGTGCTTAAATCTGACCTACTCATCAAAAAGGCACACCTAGAACTCACATCTTATCATGTAGGAACCAATCCTATAATCATATCAGAAAGGCCCAGCACTTACATATGTTCAACACATGATCGAATAAAGGCTCAACATTTCTATCTGATGAACACATGATCGAAGATAGATACTGCACTTACATCTGATCAACACATGATTGAAGAAAGGCACTGCACTTACATTTGATCAACACATGATTGAAGAAAGGCACAAAACTTATATCTGATCAACACATGATCGAAGAAAGGATCAGCACTTATATCTGATCAACACATGATTGAAGAAAGGATTTGCACTTACATTCATCCAGGATGGAACACATCCTACCACAATGATGAAAGGGCTCTGCACTTACATCCAGCTAGGAGGGAACACATCCTGCTCACAATGATGGAAGGGCTTGCACTCATAACTGATCTTGTAGGAACCAATCCTACAGTCATATCAAAATTCCCCCCAGTTCTCCTCAACTGAGCTACCTGGTAACTAACTAGGTCCCTTCATTCTCCTAGAGAATGGCAGTTGCCCTTACATCCAACCTACTCGTCAGAATGGCCAACACTCGCATATGACATGGAAGGAACTTAATCCTTTATCCATGACAGAATGGTTCAGATCTTACATCTGATCAAGTGGGAACACATCCCTCTATCACATTAGAATGGATTCTCGGTCTTAGACTGAGTTTTCCTGGTAACTAACTAGGTGCCTCCATTCCTGGAATGGAAATTTCCCTTACATCTGTCCTACTTGACAGAATGGACAACACTCATATCTGACATGGAAGGAACCAATCCTCTCACCATGACAGAATGGCTCAGCCCTTACATATAACCATGGAAGGAACCAATCCTCTCGCCATGTCAGAATGGCTATGGGTCTCATCATTTTCTCTTGGAGGAAACCTCGATCTGGAGAACACCAGGCTTCTCCCTGAAGTAATCGAACTTCATCCTAGCTAATGGCTTCATCAATACATCAGCTAGCTATTCCTCCATCGCAACATACTGGAGCTTCACTACTCCCCTCTACACCATATCCCTGATATAGTGATACATGATCTCGATATGCTTCGACTTGTCATGGAACACTGGATTATCTGACAACTTCACACAAATCTGGTTGTCACAATGTATGCAAGTAGCATCCAACTGGAGATCAAATATATCAGACAATAGCTTCCACAGCCATACTACTTCACAACTAGCCGAACAAGCTGTGACATACTCTGCTTTAGCTATACTCAGTGCCACATAGGATTGCTTCCTACTAAACCAAGAGATCACACCTGATCCCATACTAAAGCAACACCCTAAAGTGCTCTTCCTATCAATGGCACTACCTGCCCAATCTAAATCAACATAACCCTCCAGGTTAATCTTTTGATTCACATCTTACTTGAGCCCATAATCAACTGTACCCTTCAGTTACCTCAGAATATGCTTTGTAGCAATCAAGTGAACATGTCTTGGATTTGTCAGGAACTAGCTCAATGTGTTCACATCAAAGCAAATGTTTGGTCTCGTGTTCGTCAGGTAGATAAATGAACCAATCATTTGGCGATACATCGTAGCATCAATCGACTCTAATGAAGCATCACTCAATAGCTTCAGGTTCGATGCCAAAGGTGTGGCCATAGCCTTGTAGTCCATCATCCCAAACCTCTTCACGATCTCTATTGCGTACTTCCCTTGTCCAAGGAAGATTCCATCTGTACTCTTCCACACCTCCATACCTAGAAAATAATGCATTATCCCCAAGTCCTTCATTTCGAACTTAGCAGCAAGATTTCTCTTCATATCAGAAATCAACCCATCCGTACCTGTCACAAATAGATCATCTACATACGGTAGAAGCATCACTGGGTTGCCATCCTCAACCTTGTAGTAAAGGTTAGAATCTGCTTTACTCTTGGTAAAGCCTAAAATGGATAGAAAGCTGTCAATTTTTCCGTACTAGGCCCTTGGTGCATGTTTCAAACCATACAGGGCTTTCTTCAATCTGCATACATGAGACTCTCTGTCATGTCTCTCAAAACCGAGTGGTTGTTCTACATACACTTCCTCGTCCACTACACCATTCAAGAAAGCAGTCTTAACATCCATCTAGTGTATCTTCCATTTCATCACTGCAGCCAAAGCAAGTACTGATCTGATGGAAGTGTATCTGGCTACAGGTGCAAAGGTTTCTTCATAGTCTATTCCTTCTTTTTGAGAGAAACCTCAAGCCACAAATCTTTCCTTATACTTTTCATTGCTACCGTCTGTAGCATGCTTGATCTTCTAGATCCATTTGGAAGTTACAAATGACTTCCCTTCTGGTCTTGGGACAACATCCCAAACATCATTCTTTACGATCGATTGATATTCTTCGATCATAGCATCCTTCCATTCTTTCTGTTCTTCCACTTCTTCATAACTGGAAGGTTCTTTATCAATAAAATCACATAGTAAAGCTACTTACCCAGAGCAGGATCTCGACCTCTTTCTTTCTTTGTGATTCTCTTCTAGAGCCCCATATCTTTCCGCACCTTGGATAAGTTCTTGTACCCAAGCAGGTTTCCTCTTATGAGGATTCTTCTCCCGAGGTGGATCTATAGGTCTTTGTTGTTCTTCAAATTCTTGATCTTCTTCTTGAATTTCTTCATTCATAGTTGTATCATGAATTCTGGGTGCTTTTGGTTCTTCAGGTTCTTCAGCAGGTATCTTTCTAGATTTGTTGTAAGCTGTGTCTTCATCAAATGTCACATCCCTGCTGATGTCAATATTCTTGTATACTAGGAAATAGATTCTGTAAGCCTTCAATCTTTTAGAGTATCCCACAAATATACCCTTCTTTCCTGAAGGATCTAATTTTGTTATCTTCTCTTTTGGAATGTGTATGTACACAGGACATCCGAATATTCTGAGATGGTTGACTTCTAGTTTCTTTCCAGAGAAGACTTCTTCAAGAGTCTTGTTCTCAAGTACTCTATGTGGAGTACGGTTCTGTACATACACCATTGTTCTGGTAGCTTCAGCCCAAAGATTCATAGGAAGATCTTGATCATGAAGCATGACTCTTGCAGCTTCCATGATGGTTCTGTTTTTCCATTCCACAATCCCATTCTGTTGTGGATTATGAGTGGACAACTCCCTCTTAATACCTAGTTCTTTGCATAGCTCTTTGAATTTATTCGAAGTGAATTCTCCACCATTATCTGATCCAAAAGTATTGATCTTCTTTTCAATGTGGTTCTCGATCAAGGCTTTGAATTCCTTGAATTTGCTGAATACTTCGTCTTTGTTATTCATAAAGTAAACCCATGTCTTCCTAGAAAAATCATCAATAAAAGAAACATAGTATGCATACTGTCTTAGTGAGTTTGATGACATCAGATCGCATACATCGGAGTGGATCATTTCTAGTATGTCTTTGGCTTTTCTTTCGCTGCTGGGAAATGTCTTCTTTGTATTCTTTCCTTTCGCACATACTTTGCAGACCCCATCATGTTTTGCTTGGAATTGTGGAAGACCTTCAACAACTTTGCTTGCAATAGGTAGTGCTCTGTAATGCACATGTACAAGCCTTCTATGCCAAAGTTCACTTGGATATACTATGTCATGGATCAAGGCTTGTTCTGGATGGCCCTTCAATTTGTACAAGCCTCTTTCTTGTTCTCCAATCACCACCGCATCATCGATAGTATTTCCTTTAGGCCACATGATGACTTGACCATCTATGAATGCAACCCTCATTCCTTTTGCATCCAATGCTGATATGGAGAGAAGGTTCTTCTTGAGTACTGGCACAAACAATACTTCTTTCATTGTTAAAGACTTACCAGAGTCTAGTTTATATGAAGATTCCCCACTACCTTTTATTGGATATTGGTAGTCATCTCCTAGCTTCGCCTTGTGAGGTGATCCATGTTTTGACAGTCTCACAAAGGATTCCTTGGATCCAGTCATATGTTTGGAAGCCCCACTGTCTATAATACAATCATCACTTCCATGAGTAATGTTACCTGTGAGAGCGGAGATCAGAACATATTCATCCTCGCTTGAAGAATCTTCACTTTCATATCCGGTTCTTTTCTTGGAGGGTTCATCATCCTCTACAGCATGAGCATGATGTATTTTTGTTTCCCCTTCTTCTTATGAGAGTGACCCTTGTTCTTAGGATAGTCTTTTGCAAAGTGCCCTCTTTCAACACATGTATAACATCTCAATTTTGATAGCTCCCTTCTAATGTTATCTCTATGATGAGGATCCTTAACTTTGGAGTAATGAGATCTTCTTCCGCCTTTCTTCGAGTGAACTGTGAGAGCTTGGTATTCACTTCCCATATTCTCTTCTCAAGCTTCTATCCATGCTTCTTCTTGAGAACATTCTTCCCATAGTCTGCTAAATTCTTTCTGGCACAGATTCCTTGGATGAAAGAATCCCATGACCTAAAAAGGCCATTTACTGTTGTCACCACAATCTCTGCATTCTCCACTTCTTCATCTACAGCTTCTAATTGTTCCTTGATCTAATAAACCCTTTTGAAGTAAGACTGGATGGTCTCTGCATTCTGAATCTTCACGTTCTTCAGTTGATTCCTCATAGTCATCTTCCAGTTTATGTTCTTCCCTTCAAACAATTTGGTTAGGGCATCAAACATAGCTTTAGGTGTATTGAGACAGGACACCTGAGGTATAAGGTGATCATTGATAGAATCAACAATGATCCTCTTTTCCATAACCATCTTCTTCTTATGCAAGGCCTTTGCCTCATCTCCTTCTGGAACTGGAACCTCCTCGTGGATGTAGGAGTCTAACTCATTTTATTCCAGGACCAAGGAGATCTTATACTTCGAGGCTCGAAAGTTATCAGCTCCCTCAAGATTTTCATCAAGCTTGGTATGGTGAGACATCTTAAACTAAGAACCTCAAATGGAAATACAAAATATTTAGATCTTACTAGGTCAAGATGTCAGATTTGGATTTGGAGTTGAAATCCCACAGTACTCGAACAGGAGCAAATTAAGGTTTTGCTTTTCTGGAGATTTGTCCACCCAAATGCCTTGAAATTTGTCCCTAACTTCGATTTTGGGGAGGAGATCAATCCAGGCCTGGGCTCACTGAAAAATTCCTCTTCTGTGAAAATCCCTAATTTCTGGCAGCAGTGTTGAGTCCAAAACTGAAAAACCTTAGAATTGGATTCTGCTTCGACAGAAATATGCGCCCGAAGGAGGAGGGTTATTCCACCTTACTTTTACTGAAAATCTGTGGAGGAAGATCCACAAACTAGGAAGTCCTAGTTCCCGCAGCTGCATAGTGTCTTCTTCTCAAGTTAGCTCTGATTCCATGTTAGTTTTTCAACATTAAGCTAGCATTATTAGGATATTTAACTAAGAGAATAACAAGTACAACAATAAAACACAAGAGACAATGAACATGGTGTTTTTCCTCGGGGAAACCATAAATGGAGAAAACCCCACAACTTCCTCAGAGATAGAATCAGCACCAAAATAGTAAAAGCCCAAAATAGTAAGTGATGTCCTGACAGTAGTAACCTTCTTCTTATCTAGCCCCAGTGTCTTCTCCTTCCTCAACTATGCACTACACTTGAGTGTGGATGAGTTATGTGATAAATAGAGACTCCAGTTCTCTATTTATACTAATCTCGACATGACTAAAATCTTACTAGGTCTGACCTCTAATAGGAGATTCTAATAACCCTAGTGCCCCGAAACTGCGGGGACTTTAACCCTTAGATAATCAGAGGGTTACCCACAATGACTTGACATGAATTGTTTACATTACTGATCCTCCCAATCGAAACATCGGGGCATAACAACATGACTCAATTACATTATAGATACATCCTGGAATAAACATCAGGTTACAATACATAAGATACATAGATGAATACATTCCAAAGTTACAAATACATCAACAAGATATGAGTGCTGAGCCATTCTGATATGACTGTAGGATTGGTTTCTACATGATCAGATATAAGGGCTATTTCCATTCTTGGAATGGAGTTGCCTAGTGAGGTACCAGGAATACTTGGTCTAGGACTAAGGGTCATTCCGATATGACTGTGAGATGTGTTCTCACATGATCAGATATGAGTGCATGACCATTCTGATGTGATAGAGGGATGTGTTCCCAGTTGATCAGATGTAAGGGCTGATCCATTCTGTCATGGCTAAAGGATTAGGTTCCTTCCATGTCAGATGTGAGTGTTGGCCTTTCTGACCTGGTGTCAGATATAAGGTACCAAGAACCCTCAGTCTAGGACTAATATCCATTCTGATGTGACTGAGGGATGTGTTCCCACATGATCAGATGTAAGTGCAGAGCCTTTCCACAGATGATAGTAGGTGTGTCCTATCATGGTGGTGGATGTGAGTGCTCGCATTTCCATAGATGATAGTAGGTGTGTCCTATCATGTTGGTGGATGTGAGTGATGTGCCTTTTCACAGATGGTAGTAGGTGTGTCCTACCATGCTAGTGATTGTAAGTGATGTGCCTTTCCACAGATGGTAGTAGGTGTTTCTTACCATGCTAGTGGATGTGAGTGTTGTGCCCTCCCACAGATGATGATCCCATAGATGATGGTACTAGGTGTTTCCTATAATGCTGGTGGTTGTAAGTGCTGAGCCTTTTCACAGATGATAGTAGTTGTGTCTTATCATGCTGGTGATTGTAAGTGTTGTGTCTTTCCAGAGATGGTAGTAGGTGTGTCCTACCATGTTGGTGGATGTGAGTGCCTTGCCCTTCTACAGATGATAGTAGTTGTGTCATATCATGCTAGTGGTTGTAAGTGCTAAGACTTTTCACAGATGATAGTAGTTGTGTCCTATCATGCTGGTGAATGTGAGTGTTGGGCCTTTTTGATGTGATTGTAGGATTGGTTCCTACATGATCAGATGTGAGTGTTGGGTGTGCCTTTATGACGAGTAGGTCATATGTAAGTGTTGGATGGGCCATTCTGACTTGGTGTCAGATATAAGCACTGAAGAAGACCTACATGGAGGCTATGTCTACAACCAGCATGAAAAGGGATGGCTCTGTAGAACTTCCTGTGACGAGAAGAATCATGAGATAGCACCCATGATGATCCAGTAATGATGATCCAGTAGTGATGATCTAGATCAAGTGATGATCCAAATCCAATGATGATGTCCAGTGATGATTCAGAACAAGTGATGATCCAGATCTAGTGACGATGTCCAGTGATGATCCAGATCCAGTGACGATGTCCAGTGATGATCCAGATCCAATGATGATCCAAATCTAGTGATGATGATCCAGATCCAGTGATGATCCAGATCCAGTGATGATCCAGATCTAGTGATGATGATATAGATCCAAAGATAAATATGACTTGAAGACAAACATGACTTGAACATACATATGACGAGATGATCCAGAGAAGAAGACCGATGATGAAAATTGTGTCAAGAGAAAAACTTCCAAGTTAAGAGTGAGTGTTGATGTAATTGTAACCTCGAAATGTATTTACTTGTATTTCTTATCTATTGTAACCTGATGTTTATTTCGGGATGTACTTGTATCATGTCATGCCCCGATGTTCCTATTGGGATGATCTATATTGTAAACAAGTTTTCCTCCTATTGTCTTAGGGTTAAAGTCCCTGCAGTTCTGGGGCACTCAGGTTATTAGACTCTCCTAGAGAGGTCGGCTCTAGTAGGGTTTTAGTCATGTTCGGACTAGTATAAATAGAGAGCTGGAATCTCTATTTAGAACACATGTCACACACACTCAAGTGTAGCACATAGTTGAGGAAGGAGAAGACACTAGGGCTAGATAGAAAGAAGGCTAGTGGCGTCGGGAAATCACTTACTATTTTTGGGTTTTACTTTGGTGTTGATTCTATCTCTGAGGAAGTTGCGGGGTTTTCTCCATTTATGGTTTCCTCGAGGAAAAACACTGTGTTCATTGTCTCTTGTGTTTGATTGATGTGCTTGTTGTTCTCTCAATTAAAGATCCTAATGTTATGCTGTTAAAAATCTAACAAGGTAATGGTCTACCGGAATCTAAAAATAAAAACCTCATTTGGATTTTGAAGAAAATAGTCATAGAAAATAAAAGGAGTTGGCACTTAGCTTTTCCTAATGCACTCTGGGCTGATAGAGTCACACCCAAAGAACTCCTTAGGTGTGTCACCCTACACTCTAGTCTATGTGAAAGAAGCTATCCTACCTCCCAACATTAGGTTACCATCCTCTCGACTAGCTCAAGACTCTAGAGGAACTGACAATAAAGTTTTACAAATCAGAATCAATAATCTGTTAAAGTTAGAGGAGTCTAGATCCAAATCAAGAGAGAGGGTTAAACATCAACAGGAAATGGTGAAGAGATGGTTTGATAAGTAGAAACCCAGAAAGAAGGAATTTGAATTAGGTGATTTGGTTCTTAAATGGGATCACCTACATGATGAGAAGGGAAATCACATTGAATTTCAGAAATTATGGATAGGCCCTTTTCATATCGCAGAGAAGTTAGGCCTCTCAAATTACAAATTGCAATATTTACAGGGGTGGGAAGAGAACTTGCTAGTGAATGGTTTAGTTCTCAAGCCATATTTTTCTTAAATTTTTTTGAGTTTTCTTTGTACATAAATAAAATGTTTGATTGTTTTCAGCTTTGATTTATTTATATCAGTTCTGCTTGATTTACATTTCACTTGCTTAAGATTTGATTTCTTGCATTTTTTGGTTTGCTTTACCTTATGTTTCAATAAACCAGCACAACTTTTGGTTTTGGAGTTCATCAGAGTTCTGGATAAACTAAAATCTTTGACCAAAGACTGCTTGCTATTTGCATATACATCACGCTTAAGGATCCTTTAAGATTAGCATATTATCTCAATAGATTATGAACACATTGAAGTCCTGTTTAATACCTGTAAAATAAATAAGGTCAGAAAAGCTCAGAATACGATTTTGAGGCTCCATTGACTTCACACTAAAGTCTGTCCTAAGAATCCAACAGCTAAAGAGCCATGGAGAGGAAGCAGGGTAAGTAGTTGTATTATATTTAAATGATCCCATGCCACGAATGAAATCCAAAAGGCTAAAAGAGTCAAATCTCCCTGGAATAAAGCATATATCAAAAGGACATACTGAACAAAATTAGTTTGACTAAGATTGCTCAAAAATTCTTCTCCGTCCGTGAGCTGAAATCAAAATATCTCTCACCGTAAAAGAACACTATGGATGGAAGAACCTGAACAAAATATCATGAAAAAGCAATTAGGGAGGACTCAAAAGGACAAAAGTCTAGAAGCATCAAAATAATGCAAAATGGAATGGAAATGAGGAAGAAACGAATATATATGTTCACAACATGTTACAATCCTGTGATGTCTAAGTTGGAAGCTATCCAAAGACAGAGGTAAAACAAACTTCATGTCTTGGCCTCATAAGATCTATCGAGACTTGGAAAGCCTAGTTCTCTTATCCCATTGGACCATAATCAATGTTAAAAAGTTCATAAATCTTGTATTCAAGGAAATATAGGCATCCTAAAGGAATCTAATAAAATGATCTAACGAGATATTTTAAAGCAATTGTTGTTCCAAAGGTCAGTTGTTCATAGATCTCTGTCCGCTAGTTAGTCACCGATTGTTTCCACTACACTAATTCCCAAAAATATTTTTGATATTTTTGGCCCCCCTTGAAAATATTAGTTTCCTTCGCTTTGTTTGTCTTTTGGATTTTCCTATCCATCATGAATTTTGAAAAAAAATCATTTTTTACCAAGGAAGAAAGTATATTTTTGATCGGCAGCAGTGAACGGTTTCTTAATTTTGAGCTGCTACAATGGGATCTTCTTTGATTTGATGCCACTACGGCGAGCCTTTCCTAACTTACGAACTGAAACAACAGGCGTCTTTTTCTTTCAGCGCTGCTGTAGCGAAAGGTTTTTCATTATCGGGCCGCTACAGCAAGTGTCTTTTTGTCTTATGTGTCGATGTCTTCATACTCCCTCTATGTCAGATAGCTTTTCACATTGCATCCGCTATGGTGGAAAGTTCCTGTTATTTTTTTATTTGTTTCCCAGCGAGCCACTATAGTGGGCATTTCCTTGATGGTGAGTCGCTACGACGGGTTCTTTTCTGTCTCGCAAGCCATCGTCGTTTTGCTCCCACTATGGCGGAAATCTTTGTGCTTCTTTCCTACTACGGTGAAGGACTTTGAGGTTCGTTTCATTTGGCATCTGGGAGCTGCTATGGTGGAAGTATCCTCCTATTTGGTTCATAGTGGTGGGTGTTCTACATACTTTGTCGCAAAGGTATTGTCTGATGCACTGTTGCGGAGAATGTGTTGAGTTTCAAACCACCATTGTGTATGGATTTTTGTTCCTGAGTCGTCTTTGTGGATGATCGCCCATGATTACTTATGTGTTTTTTCCCACTATTTCTTCGCGCCAATGGGGCTTTGGGTGTGAATGAATTGGGGTTTTTAACATTCCGTAAATCTTTTTATTTTCCCATTCTGATTGCTTTTTACCTTGTTCTTTTTATGGAGTACAGTGACCTTGGAGAACGCTTCTGGTTTGAAGTTACCTATGGGGTTTCCTTATTGGAGATCATGTGGCTCTTTCTCATTAGTCATTCTCAGCTGCGGGGCACTAGTATTGACCAGAAAAGTAGGTTGTCTTATATTTTTCCCAGTAAATGATTGCTAAGGCTTGCATCTATCTATCGTAGTTGGTTAGGTTGGCTGTTATATAAAGGAGTTTCCTTTCCTAGTGTCTTTTAGGTCAGGATGTCTCAATGTTTTACCCTAGTAAATAACCCAAGCCCTATGCGTTCTTAGATGTGCTTTTTCTCGCAGTTTCTTAGGTCAGAGATGATCTCTCAGAAGGTTGAGCTTTGCGCCAGTATGGAGACAGTCGGCCGCTCATGTGTGGGTGTTGGCTTGGGCTGCGGTTTTCTTTTTCTGAGTAGAGCCCATAAGGGGATTTTCCTTAAATATCAGCCGTGGAAGTTGTCAAATTGTTTTTCCCTAGGGTGTCACTGCCATTATTTTTGGTTTTTTGAAGATTTGTTGAACCTGTGAAAGACTTAGGACCATTCAGGGGTTTCAGTGTTTTTAAAGTAGAGTGAGGGTTTTTTCAACAGTAGTTTCCCGTGGTTCAAGTAGAGTTTGTTTGTTAACCATAACCCTGATCCGCTTTCGTAGTGTTGTTTTTTATGGAAGGAACTGATAGGGTAAAGAATTTTTAGATTTTTATGCTCAAATGATGTATGTGTATGATTGATTTCGCTTACATTGACTATGTGGTTGCTAAGACAGTTGTTTTTGTAGGTACTATCGACTACCAAAACCATGTCGAAGAAGGGGAGGAAGAAGCTTAAAATCGATGAGAGTGATTTTGACATAGACATTGATGAAGTCCCACCTGTGGTAAAAGTCGAGATAGTATACAAGGACACTAAGTAGTTAAAGGGGGAGATCCCAAGTTGAAATGGGGCCAGATCTACCCTAAGATGGTTGATAAGAAAGTGCCAGAAGCTGTATTAGGGGATCTTTCTTTATATGAGAATATTTTGAGGTCTGGGTTAACCAAGATAGCCACTAGGCCATAGGTTTTTCCATACGCAGAGGTTATTGGATGGTTTTTACCAAAAATAGACACGGTGAGGATGATAATAAATGATTAATAAGGTAAGTCAGTTGCATCATTC
The DNA here is from genome assembly GCA_001517045.1 of Pseudotsuga menziesii. Lineage (NCBI taxonomy): Eukaryota > Viridiplantae > Streptophyta > Pinopsida > Pinales > Pinaceae > Pseudotsuga > Pseudotsuga menziesii. The sequence continues at coordinate 36,140 of LPNX010257602.1, read as the reverse complement.
GCACTAGCATTCATTTCAAAAACATACAGTCTACCAGAAGTAGAAATAAGTGTGACCACAGACTGGGTCTTGAGTCTTAAGTTTGACTATACCACCACAGTAAAGGGGATGATGACTGAAGGAAAAACCTTCATACATAAGCAGTCAGGAGAGTATGAAACAACTAATCTTCGAACCCCATTTAGAATAGTAGCATTGATGTTAAGTAGGCTATATGGTAGGTTTGATGGAAAAATGTATAATTTGGGGTGGATTCCCCTTATGTATTATGTGGTAATGGAAGGAATAGTTTTTAACTGGGAAGATATTGCTACTAGAAACTTGTCCAAAGGTATCAAGGTGGCTTAGGAGGGTTTAAAGAAGAGAAAATCGAAATTCTTCATGTCATCCTTGTTGATAGATTTTATACTCTATAAGCACTGGTTTGAGAAGTTGAATTGTGTATGGGTAGCGGGGAAGGCTCCTATTTAAATTGCATACAAAATTATGGGATCCCACAGATATCACAGTCATTATCAGTTAAATTTTGAACAATTAATAAGGCCCCTATATAAGTTAATATTTTTACAACGCTGTCCATGTTTGTTAGAAGGAGCAATAGAGTCTATAAAAGAGTATGGTGACTATTTTTTCACCAAAGAAGTAACTTATCTGAGAATGTATGGAGGCACCAAATCACCATCATTGCTTCCAAAGTATGCCATACACTGCATGGTACTGAAGGAGGAAGTCAGACAGGTATTCCTAGATGATTTTTGAATCCATTTGTTCGATATCAAGAAAGTTGTTTTCGCACCAGTACCCTTTTACATGGGAAGTTACAAGTTTAACAAAGTCAAAAGCACTCCGAATTTCATCAAAGAGCTAGAAATATTCCAGTTTGGGGAGAAACGCTTCCATAGGAATGATTCACAAGGAAGGGTGGAAGCTCACAAGGCTGCTCACAAGGTAAATTTTGAGTACGTAGACTACATAGACAAAGAAGAGAAAGTATTCAAAAATGTCTATAGTATGGTAGCCTTGAGGAAAATGTTGAACGAAAAATCATTTGGGCCTAAAGAAAGTAGTAGCAATAACCCAAATCCAGATGAAGGAGATGAGGAAATTGCAAAGAAATATCAAGAAGAAAGCATCAGTAGGCTTGCAAAAGGGTCAAAAAGGTTGTTGGAAGAAGAGGCACATAATGATCAAGCAGAAGCTGCTAAAAGAAAGAGCACACATGTTGTTTTGAAGAAAATGGCAGAGTTGGAGAAGGATTTGGCTAAAGGAGATTCAAGCTATGATCACGACATGCGGGATACAAAAGGGCAAGGCGAGGATACTAATGAAGTTCAAGGTGGTGGAGGTTTAGAACAAAACCCTGTGCGGGATAACCTAGAGAACCTGCCATCCACACCTAGCAGCATCCTTACAGGAGGTTATGTGCCCATAGCTGAAATGGGACTCATGCATTTTACACCTTCAAAGCAATACAATGTAGCATGTTTAGAGGATATTCATTTTGATCCTAAAATGAAATCCATTGTATGGAGGACAGAGAAAACTTTGAAGGTAGGAGCTCATCCAGTGGTAATCACAATGACGGAGAGAACAGTCATGAAAAATGTAGAAGAGAACCCCAAGGAATTATCTTCTATGGGCATTGCAAATGCCTATGCAAATGCTCACAATGTGGATAAGATTATGGAAAACATTGACTAATACAAGGGAAAGATGGATGAAATGAAACAAGAGTTGAGGAAAGAAGAAAAGGTAGGAAGAGAGTCCAAAATAAAATATGAGGCTACCTTGTCAAAGTTTGAAAGGCTTTCGCAAAGACATCAGATCTTAGAAGCAGAACGAGACAATTCAAAATCATCAAATGAAGCATTGCATAAGGAGAAAGGAAGTCTAGAAAATAAAGTGGCAAACTTGGAGCTACAGAAGACCACTGTAGAGGAGAAAGCCAAGCAATATCAAACCCAAGTAGCAGCATTGGATGCCCAGAAGGCTTCACTGAAAGTTTTATTAAAAGTAGATAATGAGCAAAGAACCGATATTGAGCCAATGACGAAGCATTCCCTCCTACTCAAGAGTAAAATTTATTAAATGTAGCTTCAAATAGCCGATGAGATGTTGAAAGTTTGTCAAGTAGAAATTAGGTTGGATGAAATTATGAGTATTGCTTCTTATTTTTTAGAAATGACCCAGGATATCTTGGAAATTCTTCAAGGACATTTGACTTGGTTGGAAATAACCAAGGAGCCTCCAACTGATACACCCATCAAAGACTTAGAGACAGTGAAGTTGGAGTATGAACTAATAGACTTTGGGAGCAAGACTATGGAGGAATTCGTAAAGGCAGTCCGGAGGACTAAAGGTGTTTGTGCATAATTCTGTAGAAAAGTTCTCACAACTTACAATCATTGTCAAACATATGCAAGGAAAAGGTTAGAAGAATTACCTGATCATGAAGAATTTTTAAAGCAATTGTAGGTTAGATGGCAGGAGGATGAACTGGGTATTTAGTTGTTCAAGGGTTTAGATGAGAAGGTGTTGAAAGTTGTAATAGCCCACGCAGCAGTTAGCAATCATCTATTGGAATATCAACTTCATTTGATTCCATCCAGAGTGGAAAATATAAAATCCCAAGCTTCCAAACATGAGATCACTATCCGATTCCTAGAGCCATTAGGGTTTGAGACCATAGCGAAAAATGCAAATGTTATGAAGAAATTTATAAATGATGTGGCTAAGTCCACTTATTATTTTGTTTTATTAATACATTTTTGTAATATTTCCCTAATCTAGCAAGTCCACTACGAGACAAAGGCCTTTTTGTAACTGCTTTGTAAAGGGAGCCCAAAGGGAAAGGGATACCAAGATACATTTGAAATTGTATAAATAGAGATCAAGTCAATAGAGTTAGGATATTTTTCATGCTATCTTTTTTGTAAATTTATTGTAAGAATAACTACTTCCTTTTATAAGAAAGAAGTTATATTTTCTTCTGGAGAAGGCACTGTGAAGTCTCAAATGCTTGTTGTAGATTGGTTGAATGTTGAATTAATTTTTTTTCATCTTTAATATACGAACTGTGAGATCGTTCTAACTCACAAATTATTTCAATATTATGAATGATTTCCTGTTTATTTTTGTGAAACTTATGGAGTATATTGATTAATGAATGTTTTAACTAACAATGAGCTATCTCTTTGTTTATTTTTCTCCGTGTATTCATGTATTCTAAATTATGAACAACTACCTGTAGTATTCTTTATGCATGCATTATTGTACATTACTCGTCGTTATATATAATATTGCTCCCTGGGGATAGGTTAGTTAGAACTAGTTATCTTAGTAGATTTGTTATTTGTTTATGATTTAGAAGCAAAAGAGTTAATAAGCCGAGAGGTAAGAACCTGCACATCACATTGTGGACTCTTTGCTATCTCTATCAATTGCACTTATATTAGGCACTTGCACATCATACATAAACATAAAACTAAAAAATAAACTTAAACGGTGGACCAGGTCGCAACCAATAAAACAAGCTTTAATCGTTACATGACCTACGATAGTCGGACCGTAAACCGAACCGATTCCCCATACCAAACAATAACGAGCTAACTGGGAACACTTATTGGAAAGAATCCCTACTGTTGTTACCTAGTATTTTCCAGGCCTCAACACAGTCTAAGCAAAACTCAAGTAGTTGGCAAGACTACCCAATCTTAAAATAATGTTTTATATATTTTCATTCGACGTTGCTTGTGTATGAATTTTCTTTTCATTTGTTTTTAATATTTCTACTACTTTTTGTTTCTTTCTTTCCTTCTCTTTTCTTGAAAATGCTTCCTATATATTTAATAGAAGCTTACAAATTGCCCAAAGAGTTCGGGAACCGAAAGACATCTACTTACGCAAGAGAAATGGACCTCGAGGCGTGAACTATTGACCCAGCACTTCCTTTTGTCTAATCTACTATGATATGGGATTACTACTCTGTCAGTCAACCTGGACTTGCAACTGGCCCCAACTGCTTATTCATGTCTTGGGGGAAATTAAATCTTGATTACTGGCACAATACGCCTCCATATTCATTACTAGACCATGGTCCCATTGATGAATTTTCTATTTTTAAATTACTCAACAAAAGTAGACATTAATTATCCCAATAGTTTTTAATGTTGATTACCCTCATTTCCAATCCAGATATGTACTGAGGTACACAAAAATGCTAAAATTATATATCAGAATACGAAATAGCAAGAAAGGTCAAAGACAGTGATTCTGGTATGGTGTCATCTAAATTATATGGAAATGGATATGAATTTTCACTCCAAATTGCTCTCCCGAAGTAAAAAATGCATATTGTTTTGAAAGTCTCAGATTTGTGTGTTATGGGATTGGGGAAAGGATATTTTATAGGAAAAAGATAGGGTTTCTAAGCACGACACCCATTCCTTTTATTTTTTATTTTTTATTTTTTAAGATATATTTTTTCCAATTGGAGGATATACATGGTTTATGTTTCTAATAAGCTGTCGGTGCTTTTGAAACTAGAAATGAATCCCGAGCAAGTCTGAATTTGGATCTACAAAAACATGGATCTTGAAGCCTTCATAGGTGGATCTAGTAACATAGGGTATCATTATAAACAATATACATATTACTAATCTAATTGGCATTAAATGTAAGTTAGAGCATAAATACCATACCATACAATAACACAATTATATATAATTCTCTTGTTTTTCAAGCTAACTTAGACCATTATAAATTAGAGAACAAGCTTTACCTTTTAATGGCAAACCTTGGGAATCGCCATTTCTACTTTTTAGAAGTGTTCTATAGTTTTTGAAAATATCACATTAAATTATTAAATTTTAGTTCCTTGAAAATTGAAATAGATCTCAATATAGTACTTGCTTTCTTGATCTTTGTACTAGTATGTATTTATGTATATCATGGGGCCATTTGGATATCAAAAACTAATATTATTTGCATTGATATTGGCAATTTTCTACAGGAAATTTATTTCTACAGTGAAGGCATCTTCCCGAGTTGACAAGTTCTCCAAAAATGACATCATTGTCTCTCCTTCTATTCTTTCTGCAAATTTTGCGACCCTCGGTGAGCAAGTTTGTTTTCAAACCCTAAGATTATTTTCTCAACAATCCAAATTTTCTTCAAATGTGAGATATTGAATAAAATTGCATGATAATATTTTAGAAGAAAATAAATGAACGAGTTACATCTTATAGTATTTGTGTTAGATGGTGTAAAAATAAGTTTTCTTTGTTATTAAACCTTCTTAACAACTTAAGATTGTACCTAAAATGTTAAAGAAAGAAAGTGTCTTACTATTCATTCCAGTGGGTGGAATGAAATTACTATGTAATAAGTTCACATTCAACATTTATGAGAGAATCATTGTGAGGTGGAAAAACTTAGAGACAATAGGACATATTGTGGAAGCATCATATTTTTTTAAGTTTTACTAAGTATGTGTGTGTGTGTGTGTGTGTGTGTGTGTGTAGTTGAAGAAATGCCTAAATTCATAGCATTGTTGTGACGTGTGTGCATGTTTATTGGGTCAAAGTACATCTTTTTTACATAGTAATACAATTGCAATGAGGGTTATAAGTGTTTTATTAGGGTTTTGTATCTTGTTTGAACTCATTAGAGGAAATTTGGGGTCTAAAATGGGCCTTATAAGAAAACGTGCCAAAATAAGTTTTTGTGAGTTGGAATTCAAGAACCAATAGAATTTCAATAAAATAAGTCAACCATAATGGTTGAATTGACATATTTGTCATTAAAAAAAACTACTTTTTTTGTCCGTATTTTCGACATATCTCATTGTGTTTTTACTCAAATTTCGATTGGGAGAGCCCGTTGGATGCGTAATTTGATTCCGCATCCAACGAGTACCCACACTGCATAATTTTGATGGACCCCGCTACCCCAAAAACAAGAAATAACTGAAAAAACGTGGTGATTATCCATAGTTTTTACTGTCATTTACTAGGAGATTATTCATGTTCTAACTTTTGAAAGTTATTAATATATTTATCGTCTTTGTTATGTCAGGTTCTATTGGTTGAGTCAGTGGCTAGCTCCTTTCAAAACATTCATATATGCCCATACAGTTGATGTTCTCCGTTTACTTGCTCTTATTTTGATTAATTTTACGAGGGTCTTAAATTCCCTAAGGCTTGGGAGACTATCCATATTCTTAACCCCAACCCTTATGTATGAGTTTGTTGAGGAAAATTCAAAGGCCTTAGGCCTTACCATAGCCTAAGCCATGGTGTGTCGTGACCGTCCCTTTAAACGGAATGGCTTGGGGTTTGTAAAGGAATATGGTACTAACCATATGGTAAACCTTTGTTATAATAATACAAAGTTTAAAGGTTTATGTTTGGAATTATATGGTTATGTTTATGGCATGCCCTACCCCATGGTTTATGATGTAATGGTTCTTGGAAAAAATGAGGGATTGGCATGATCCAAATTACACCATGGTTCGTGATATGTTATATGGTTTGAAAGTTGGAGTTATATCGCATGGTTTGAACTCGATGAATTATGTATGTAATCATTAAGGCCCATGATTGCTCTCACCGCGAGTTATTACTTTATGTCATTAGTTCAATTTGGTAATAAAGGCGTGTCGTGGATGCAAGTCGACAGTGCATACAGGCCTTCCACGTGGCTTCTAGTCTTTGTCTCCACCATCCATATGTCCAAATTTGTAGCTAGGGTTTTCGAAGAAGTTTAATGTATTGGTAAAATTGTCCAAACCCTTCATTTGGTTTGCTTGGCCCACAGGGAAAGAGAGAGTTGAGATCTTCTCTGTTCATAGTGGAAACTTTAGTGGTTGTTTGGTTTTGAGGTTGGCCAGAGATGAAGATCTGCTTTGTGATAGTGGTGATAGTGTATGGTTTTATGGTTTAACATTTGTGCTAACCGAGTCGTATTTTAATTCTCCTTAGGTGTTCTGGATTCCAATGTTCCTCCGACGGTTTGCATTGCAATGTGAGTGCCTCAATGAATCCTATAATTACTTTGACCACGCAACTTCCTATTAATAGGTGAGAATAAACTATGTAACTTTTCTCTGCATTTTTACTTGGTAAATAGCCATTGTTTACAAAGTTTACTGATACGCTTGTTTTGGTTACAGGCAGTGGACAGATAAGGGTACTCTAGAGGAGGAAACCCCTGGCCCTCTCTGCAACACACCGAAGGTAGGTTAAAAAAATCATTACCGATGTTTACAAATTCTTTTAATTTAAAAAAGATGGTTAACTCATTGATCTAACCCTAATTGCAATTGTTGCAGGTTGAGGGTGTTGGAGAGGAAGGCAACAGTGTCACCTCCTCCCAGGCCTGTGTTTTTAAACGCCCAGGTAAAATATCTGCCAACACTCATTATTAAAATTATTTTTATTATTAAGGGTTTGATCATTACACTATCTAATACCATTACTCGTTGGTTGCAGGTAACGCTGGATATGATTGTAGAGCCGAGAGTGCTATCCTTCACCGTAATTAATATAAGTTCTCCATTTTGATTACAAGCGTTTGTAAAACAAAACCCTTAGGTTTTAGAGTGCACAGACTTTGCATCCATTTCCTCGACAATGTTTTTAGATGCTCTTTATTGTTCTAAATACTTTTCAGTAGGGTTTGAGTGCCAGCTCAGTTGGACATACTCCCATACTCTTATTGTTTTTAACAATGGTTTTTAAAGAATGTGGAAGCCATCCGAGATTGTCTTACATCCACTTGTGTGTATGTAATTTGAATAAGTTATGACCCAACCTTCAGGTCTGTGCGATTATGTTATGATTCTTGCTTTATGTTTAAGCTAGTATACTGTTTGTTTTTAAAATTCAATGGCTTCCATCTTTGATGGTCTTACGACCATGAACACATTGGTTGGTTTAAATATTTTAATGCTTCCTTCATTTGTAAATATCATGGATATGATTACATATTGTATTATGTGTTTAGACTTTGTGTAAATAATGGTAGCCATTGGATGGACTTACAACCATTTCTTTACATTGCTAAGCGTCTGTGGATAATATTACGACCCATACGGTCTACAATTACTTGTGAAGTAAATGAAATATTTTTTTATAGTTATGCTCCCATCAACGATGAGATTTAATGTTGGTCCTTGCGGGAAATGAATTTTTTTTAGTGATTGGGTTTTGATATGGAAAATGCAACTGTAACAACTAGCGTACATGCTTATGATTTTGTTTTGGATTTGATTGAAATGTATCTGAACTTTCATTACTTCGTGGATCTATAGTATACTTACACTATTTGTTAGGATCTTCGATCAGGTTATGTATGTTTACACGAATCTAGGAAACACTGTTTAAGTGATTACAAGATTTGACCATGGATATAACTAATGGATCTAAGCTTGTTTTCTTATGGCTTTTCTATCGTATGTAAATTGGTTGAGACTAAAAACATTCATTCTACTTTTATTGTTGTAGATTTGTGATCGGGTAAGTTTAAATGCTATATTAGTTATGTAGGGGTTTACCATATGGATTTCCTTGTAAGAGATATATTCTCTATACCTTAATAAAATATTATGATTGTATTCTAATGTTGTTCGGCATATGTAAAGAACTAGGTTATAATTCACACACACACACACACACACACACACACACACACACACACACATATATATATATATAATCTTGATATTTTTAAAATCGAAAATAATATATATTCGTTACTTTGTTCAAACATGAGGTAAATAGATGTATACTAACATGATTAGAGGATCTAGTTATTCTACCTACTATCATTTTCTATTAGGACCCAGAACAATATTCACCCTCAAAGTGTTTGACAAAATAAATGCCAAGGAGACCACGAAAATCCACATTCACACACACTAGCGCCCCTAGTCAAAGATGGAAGTGGTTTATAATTAATGCACAGTCTGAAATGTGAGGATGTTTAAACTAGAGCCCCTCAACTGCAATTAATGAGCCAGAAACACCTATTTAACCAGTATTGATCAGTATAACCTAAGTTAGACCATAAAACATAAGGATAAGGAAAATGATTATGTCTCCTAGGTAGATCATTAAGGTACGAAGGTGTATTATTGCTCCAACACCCCTCCTTAATCCTAGTTTAGTACATCTTATTCAACATGATTTATTAAGGCCTTGGCAACTAAGGCACAAGTCACATGTTAAAACAAAATTTTATTGATCCATGTAATAGAGGTAAAGAGGAAAACATCATGGGATAAAACCTCCCCTCAAAAAATGGATATGACAGAGAAACAAAATATGTATACACTCCAAACTAAATGATTATGTCTAGAGGAGTCTTCTTCTTGGGAAGAAGTGGAATGTGCTCAACCAACTCACAAATAGTTGCAGGATGAATCCTCAAACCATGTAGAAGAACTAAAATGCACTGATAGGAGAGAAAATGGTGCTCTTCAGACTTGAACCTCGAACCAAACAGGATTCCATGCACAAAAGAGACTTGAAGTGCTTGAGAATAGGTGAATCCAAGCAAGTCATAAGGATCATGAAGCGTCAACTTTGAAAACAGGTTGTAATCATCTCCAAGAAGGTGCACCATTGTGATGGAAAGGGCCTCTCTATATTCATATGAACTTGAAGGAACTCTAGTAGTCATGGTGGAGGAATACATGGGAAAAAGAGTGTGAAGAAATGATAGATCTTCACTTGACATCCAAACCTCTCCATCTCTCGAACCAATACTCTTATGTGAATAAAACCCATCTTTTAGAGAAGGCTCGCTATGAACATCAACTAGCAATACATTTTCACCATTCGTAACAAAAGACATAGAGGAGAATGACATCGAATGGATAGATAACTCTTTAGCAGTAGTGATGGAAGAAACTCGTATGCTATCTTCATGAAAAATAGCTTCTTGAAAAGGAGAGGAAGCCACAGAGGAAGAAACTTGAGTTGGATCATTTGTTGAATCTTTGGCTACTTCTTCATCCTCATTTCAAACAACTTCTTGAGAAATGCATGAGGCCGATATCATAGGAGGAAGAACACATAAGGAGGTGCTCATTTGCTTGCTCTCCATATAGCTCAGATCTTCTTTCTGCATGACAAGAGCTTCATCTAGATTTCTCCAAATCTTGAAAGGGTACTCAACATAATTAAGGAGATAGCGCGTGGTAGGAGGTATAGTGAGGCACATAGTTCCATAGGCTCTATCATTGTCATTAATCCAATCATACTTCTCTTAAAAGGACTCTGGCTCTCTCACAGCACCAATGGACACATCATAGAGACATTTGATCTTGAGATATGCACACATATTTTGCTTCCATTTAGAATAGTTGAATGGAGAAAGGAGAGGAAGTTCTTGCGAATCCATGAAATTGTTGTAGGAACCTGCAATGAAAAACACTCAGATAAACTAGAAATATGCCTTAAACAGTGACTCAAACCTCTCTATATTTGTTTGAATCTCCAACTAGATATGATAGCATGTGAGAATTGATTCTCAAATAGATCTAGGAGCTAGAAAAATATTCACCATTAAAATGTTTGACAAAATATGCAAGAGAACAACAAAGACACTGAAAATAGCTCGAATAACACATGTGAATGGTGCTAATATCTAACCATTGTATTACAACACACCTTGTAGATGTTAATGATAGATATTTGTAGTACATTAGAGAAAATTTGTGAGCCCTTGGTGACCATGTGAATGCACCAAACTATCATACTAGGATTTGATCTCTAAACCCCCCTAGGTTGACCAATAGGCTCCCAAATCTATCCAAACAGTCACGAACCCATGTGTGAGAAGGTCTGAACATGTGTGAACAAGTCAGAAGCATGCATGGGTCATAAATGAGGGAAGCAACCATGGAAGAGCGCATGGGTGAGTGGAGGAATCTCTAGGAATTAAATAAATTCCAAGAAGACCACAAAAAGCCACATTAACACACATTAGCGCCCCTAGTCAAATCTAGATGTAGTTTACAATTATTGCACAATGTGAAATGTCAGGATGTTTAAACTAGAGTGCCTCAACTGCAATTAATGAGCCATAATCACCTATTTGACCAGTACTGATTAGTATAACCTAAGTTAGACCATAAAACATAAACACAAGGTAAATGATTATGTCTCCTAGGTAGATCATTAAGGTACTAAGCTAGATTATTGCTCTAAGACTAAGAAATAAATATAGGAAAAGAGTGCAAAAATACATTAACTAAAACTTTTGCATAGTAAAGAATTTCATATAGTTCGATACATAACCATTAACTACATAATTCTATTTTTAGCATAGAATCCATAAAATAAAATCATATTTTAGGTTTGGATGCGTGATCTAAGAAATTTCCTAGTAACCATTTAACATTTATAATTAAGCGATCTAAGAATTTTCATAGTAACCATTTAACATTTATAATTAAACATAACTTAAAAGAAAGTTGATAAATAACGTAAACTAATAGATGCATACTAGGTTTTAAATTAACAATTCCAAAGTAAACATAGAATAAAAACCTGGCACCACTATTCGGAAAACAAAAGTGGAAAAGTTGTTCCTCCCAACCAACTCCGAGAGTAGCCAAATTACTTGCTCCAAACCGAGCCTATTCGCAGAACCACAAGAGCAAAATCATTTAATTAGCCATCTCTTGCATTCTCAAATTTAATGGGCATCCAATGCTAGCCTCGTGGTGCTCATGGACATACTAATATATAATATTTTTCCTAGGACTTGGCCATATATGACCCTCATGCTCTTTAGCACTCAACTAAAAATTGTAACCTGATTTTTGAAGATGATGCCATCTTGACTTTTTACTCAATGATACAGTCTTTAACGACTATTGATACACTCTCATTTCTGGTTCATTGCAACAACCTTAAAAATAAAAATAGGAAGTCTCTATCATGGGTCCATCGGTGAAGATCTATGTGAGTGAAAGACTAATTGAAGAATTCTGCTTTTACGAAGACTCGTGGCCAACACACTTTCCTTTGGAAATTGTAGCACTCTAAAAAAAATTATACAGCTTGTAAGCAGTGGCAATTTATCTATGGCGATCGCATGTTGAGAAGCCGACACTTTCTTCACTCCTCGTTTTCTTCACGTGGCGGCAATCTCATTCACAGAAAATTTCACAGCACCGTCCTTCACGATCAATCTCCTTTATGAAATGACTGAAATTTCTGTAGCGATTTCAGTAGATCGCTAGTTCTTCACATAAATCCTTAACACAGTGTTAGAAAAAAAAATCATACACCATCTCCTTCCCGGAAGAACACCGATCACATGTCAGCTGGCATAGATCCTTCGCAGCCGTTTTGGGAAAAATTTATTATGATGGCGGCACCTTTAATAGTGGTATTTGATGGTCTTCACAACGATTTGACTCGCATTCTCTGGCATAGATCGATAGGCGGCTCCACCAAACAGAAAACAACTGCTCCTCTTCCACGATCTACTGGGAGCACTTTATGGTGGCAGCGTTTAACACTTCACCAGCAGTGTTTCACACAGTAATCCTCACACCCAGTTTTTTATTGTAGCTAGATGACTTAGCTCAGCAGCGATATACTTGGGCAGCTATTTACACACACGAGAAGGCAGCTTACACCATAGCTATGGCTTCCACACACCCTCGTATGCTTTGATAACAACAAAAGTAGCACATAGGATAAAGACATGAAGAGCACTAAGGCTCAGCTCATACACATACAAGAATGGCACAAAACTGATTCAAATTGCATTGAAAAATAACTCATCTTATAGAAGAAGTAAATATCAACTGACCATATCCTAGATCCGACAAACCGGGATCTCAACCAATACTTATCTAGAATTAGAATATACTTAACCGCTTATCCTACCATTGCGACATTACATCCAAGACATAGAAGGGCCAGCGCCGAACAATCTACAACAACAATATTTGCATTGGCCTAGAACAAACCTTGCAAACTCTGTAAGAATTAGATTTGTATTACTATTCCCCTAAAAAAAAGTATTTGTCATTATCAATTATCAATGCACCTGAAACTAACAGTGCCCTTGCAGACTGAAAATAAATACTGTAATTCGGTCACCACTCCACATAGCTACCCTGGGAATATCAATCATAGCTACAGAATTATCTTTATTCTTGTAAAATAAAAACAATATGAAACATAAATTTTGAATGAAAAACCGATCAGTCATAAACAACAGAGCTTCTCGGTTCTACATTTGGGGATTTCTCAAATCGCTTCTGCGCAGATGTAGACATGTTATTATTTTACTAAAGAAATTAGTCTTTACTAAACATCAAGCTCAAAGGTAAAATAATACTTTAAATGTAGCATTGACATGTTTAACGAAATATCATTGACTAGTTTAACCACATATTTTTGTTGTTTCACACAAGAGAATCATACCAAAACACTCTAGTTATAAAATCTTAACATAGCAGGTTAACCTTATAAGTTATATGTTTATTAACAAGATTAACTAGTCTAGTTCTTTTGGATCATGAAATTTGGTTTGTTTAATTAGTTACATGGTTATTGTTTTTACTATACTATGGAAGAAATAGTAAGTTATAAAGAAACCAAGTTTTTTTTTTTGGTTTATTGCTAGTATTTGTCACAAAAAATATTATAGTTATGATTTTGTTTTCTTTTGATTTTTTTTGGTATTGTGGATAAATTTTTTTTTGGATTTGGGATAGACTATGGCTTATAATTTTTCATCTAAAGATGGTGATGAGACAAGACAAGTTTATTGTCCAGATTGATTTTATAACACTTGTTCGAAATTATAAATAAATAATTATAAAAAATAATATAAAAAATAACTAGTAACTAATGAATGGATAATTAGTAACAATGAATTCACACTGCGCTATTAAATTGAATGAAGCCTGATTGTTGATTGCCAATATTCAATCAAATTCACACTTTAATAAAAGACAAATTTAATGAGAAGAAATTTCTTAAAAACTAATTTAAAAATATAAAACTAATAATTGAAAGCAATTTTTAATGAATTGTAAAACCAACTTTAATCAAAAGTAAAATGAACTGTAAACAACTAGATGCATAGGAGAGGGTGCCCATCTTCCAATTAAAAAGGTCATATCCTATCGAAGATCATAAACTTAGAGGGTAGAGTTTAGTTAGTCTTCTAAGTGGACTAGACTTGTAGGGGTTAATAAATTAGGGTTTCAAAGACCTCTCCGCTTTCAAATTATAGCTTTACACTTTAATTCCCGCGAGAATATTATTAAGAATCACCATTTTATTTGTTGTTCTTTTGCAAAGATTCAAAATTATATTTGAAAATTCCGCTACTGCTCGTATCATTGTTCTTTTGCAAAGATTCAAAATCATATTTGAACATTCCTCTACTACTCGTATAATAAGCTTACTTTAATAGAAACATTATCGGAAATAAAAAACTTCAATGGAATTTTTTGGATATTGGAAGAAAAGAATCTCTTTGGTAGAATTTTTGGGTAGAGAGAACGCTGAGGAAAAGAGAATCTACGATTGGTGGTGTTGAATGATGGCGGACAAGGATAAATTAGGATTAATGTTGAATGAGGAGTTTACACGGTTGTGTGCGATGTTGCATATATGACGGTAGATTGGCATGGAGTTGAAGGAGGCAAGTTTGATAGCATAACTAGTGCGGTTAAATTTGTGAAGTGGGCAGCTCATTTCCAAGTTTTACATAGAGAATATATATGGACACGTTGTTAAATCTTAAAGGTTAGCTAAGTGTGGGCCTGTTGTACATCATTTTATTAATATAAGCTTGGCTATATAGCCGTTCTCAAGTGAAGGCTCCAAATGCTCCCAAAAAACTATAGTTTTTTTTAGGTCACAAGGCATAGATCTACATAATTTTGTTACACACCCATGGCTACATTCCTCCTGCAATCAAACCACCACAACAATATAATCCAATAATATTCTAGTAATAGAAAATATAATGGCATGACAAGAACGGTTAGACCTTAGTAATTCAATATTCATTTGAAATTAAAATGATTAAGATGGAAAAGATTTAAAAGCATGAATATGGAAAACATATGGAACATCAGAAAAGACACACCAAATAGAAGGCATAGCTGTGAAGCAAGTGCAACTTTCCATAAACATGAGTGTTATAGCTAGATTTTCCACGCCATATATGTCATGTTTATATGGCCTATCCATATCCCTATACAGAATCCGTGTACCCCCTTTGTTCAGTCACTACTTTGATGCTCCATAAAATCCTTTAAATTTTCATGTTTATGAGTATACTCGGGTCACCAGTTTATAGCGTGCATCTACGTGCAGCTTGCTCCACTATGACCCGCGTATATCGGGAAATATGGTCAAAAAATAAATATTTGGAGTTTTTCCTCATCAAGTAACTTACCCTTCCTTATAATGAGGAATGCTCTCATTCAACCTTTCACTTCTCATTGAGGGGCTATATATTGAACTACTTGGAAGCATTGAAGTAGGAGGAACTTGTGAGAGCAAATAAATTATAGTGGAATTGTCCCCCGTTCTTGCATACTTGAGTTTGCATCCCTTTATCCTTGGAGCAATAATTGGTGCTCCTTGCCAATCTTTCCTTTTTCTTTATGAACTTTCCTTTATATGGAGGATTGAAGCAGTGGAGGCCCATGTAGAGGACTTGACTTCTCGATTTCGACGAGGTGTCGAGAGAGATTGTCATTTTTGTCTTTGTTTACACTAATAGAAATATCAATTTCTCGTCCATTACATGTGTAACTATGAATATTTCTATCCATGGATGTAGTTGTTTTAATTATATGTTGAATTTGAATATGCTAGAGTAGCTTCTAACACTCTATCTCTATCATGCTTGTGTATTTCATTGTTGTTGAGGATGGAATGTAGGTACTTGAGTGTTATTGAGTGCTCAAAAGGGATCTTCTACGAATGTCCAGAATAAGGTACGCTTCCCATCCCTTAGTGTTAGTGTTATTTTAATATTTAGTATGTAAGAAATGGATTGATTTGTGATGTCATAGTGTCTCTTGTGGTCCACCCCAAGCCATCGGAAGTTTTCTCCATAACAAAATTGGTGACTCCACGAGGAAATTTCTTCTTTTGTTGGGGTTTGGGTGCACAATGTACTTGATTTTCTCTCTGCTTCTTAGTGTTTTTGTGTCGTATTCAGGAATTTGTTAACCCATTGGAAGTCCTTTGATATAATCTGAGTCTTACCCTACCTTTTTACCACCAATTTCTTTGTACACGCGGGTCTTAGAGGTAACAATCGCGTATACACGCGAGCATTAGTACATGTAGTCATGTCGCGTATGTACGCACGTTTTTTGTGAATAATCACGTACACCTCTCTATGTGATTGAGATCTTGATGTTAGAGGGATTCTGGGTGGGTTTTTAGTGTTGTTGAGTCTTCTTGGGTGTTTGTGTTGCTTGTTTACTACTTTCGTGCTTATCAAAAACTATTTTTTCATTGTTTTCTTTAAGAGTTGTTCTTGTCATTTATCTCCTTTTGATTTTATTATTAGTGCGTTAGAATTCATGGTCTCAGTGGCTTGCTTATCTTTTGTTTGGTCCTTGATGCAAGGTCTGAGACTTTATAGAGTTGTTTACTGCATTTTCATGACATTTATAATCAAAATACAATATTATTTTTAGTTTTTTAGCATGTTTTGCATTGTGCATGTGCATCTAAATGGTACTTGCATTAGGTTTGCTTAGATATGATAGTGTTAAGGATTTCATATATGAATGTTTTAATTGGAATTTGAAGTTCAAAAATTTGTGCATTTCATGTAGTGGCATACCCCATTTTCCATGTTTAAAAACAAGCTTCACTTGGCATTGTTTTTTAGGAGTCCATATATATTTCACTTTTGAATCATAATATCACTAGTTGGACGTCCATTACCTTAATTAATCACAACCATTAGAATTAACGCTTAACTTAAAATTGATTATACTTTTTATTTAATAGAGGTGCACCAATAAGCTTAGGTTGTAGAGTCTTGGAATAGGGTGTCGTGAGTAAATCTTTCCAAGACTATGAAACAAAACAATTAGGTGTATGTCTAGGTGAGAAGTGAAATCCTTGGTATAAATGGTGTTCTTAGGAGGCTCCTCTTACACAGGATTTAAGTAGGAGGAAATGTACACGTTAGTGGGGGGAATAGCCCCTTGCCACTTTCTCTTGAGTGTCGGAGATATTTCCAAGATCTGATTCGTATATGGGGGATGTTAAGGTACCTTTGAGGATTTCAAGATTTGGGATTCGTTACCCTTCCCATATGGTAGATCTTTCCTACAACTGTATTCCTTAGCATTAGGTATATTGAGGTTACCTTAGTTTCCTTACCTAGGTATCGCATACGGTACTTGTAGAGGTTATTATGTGAGTTTCCTTACCAGGTAGGGGTCAGACAGCCCAGTCGCTATATGCATTGAAGCTGAGGGCCACTATAATTGGTTATACATGTTTGCTTATAGTGTATGGGGGTCTCAAGCCTCTCCTAGGCAAGACATTCTTACTGCATTTAGGAGCTCACTTATCCTCCCTCTTGGCATGTTTGCATCTCACTTAGCTTTACTTAGGGGTGTGCTCTTTGTCGTCTAGTTGGATATAGGGATCGTAGTTTGTTGAGTATTTTTATTCTTGTGGAATCAGCATGGATCGACTTCCAGTGCTCCACCGATCTCAACATATAGAGAAAATTTCTCCTTATGACCCTCCTCCTCCTCAGAAGAGGAATAGGCATTCTAGGAACCATTTTACACAATGTGATTCACACACGGTTCTCAATATGATTACTACATCTATTAATCCGAGGCTCCCTCCTTCTCCATCCTTTCGAATGGGGAATGTTACTATCTAGATACCTAGAACTTCGGCTGACACTGACCCTCACGGGGTTGGTACTTTCTATTATACACGACCCTAGTTGTCATACTTTACAGTTGTCTATTGGAGGTTTCCCTTAGGAAGGTTGATCAGTGAGACTCGTCACGTTCCCTCTAGCACAAGTCATTTTACGTTTGGCATGCTAAACCTTACTACGACTATCCAGTCATTTGTCGCCAATCCTAGTATGGACCCTGGTGTTGGGCTTGGGGGAACCATAACCCATTTCCTTGCTGATAGATTTGGAAGCAGTTATATTGCAACATCTACTCCATCTGTGGGAGGATTTTCACTCCCTTCATCTGGTCTTAACATTGGTGTTCACTCTTACATAGGTTACCATAGACGTGTGAATGTTTGGGCCATAACTTACATTCCATCATATGTCCCATCATCCACCACACTTGTTCCTTCAAAATCCTTTCTTATGACATACCCTCCTTATATCCTGGACATTCCTTCAAGAAGTGATGCTTCATTTAACCATGTTGTTCCCTCATCAGCTAGTGTAGCTGTGTCGTGAGGTTACCTACCTCCTTATGTGTCTAGGGGTCAACTTGTCTATCAATCCTATGACTATGGTTATATGGCGCCTGATACTCAAGGTGTAACAAACTTTCACACTCTCGTGCAGCCTTTTATTGGTCATACAGGAGGTGGCTATTATCTAACTATCCAATGCCATGACCTTTACCGCAGTCATATGAATCAACCTTTTCAAGGAGCAGGGAACCATATGGCACCACCTAGGCTCCCTTTCTTGGCTACTTTAAATTTTCCTGACCTTTCAAATTTGCCCAATGATCTGGTATCTCATGATTCGATGTGGCTAGTTGTTCCCTCCAAGCTTCCTTCGGAAATCCCAAAGTTTGAAGGTAAGAGTGGCGAGGACCCTGGAGAGCATGTGATCAATTTCGACCTCTGGTGCCTAAAAATCATTGAACCACGACTCGGTTTGTTTATGACTGTTTCAACACACTTGTTATATTTATAGTTTTTTTCATATTTATCTTAGGGTTTTTATTTTTGTTTTCTTAGTGTTTCCATTTGGGGTGATAATCCTAGTTTTACCCTACATTTTACTATAGAAATTTATCCTAGTTTTACCATAGTTTTTTATGATTTTTTGCTATGCTTTTATTTAAACCATAATAAGGCTCAAATCATTTATCTTTCAAAGGCTATTGATTTGTATTAAAGCAAGGGATATTGTAAAATTAGGTGTATATATAACTTTGGTTATAAACTGGCAGCATATATAAAAAAAGAAAACATTGTTGTGCTGCCAGTTTGACTTGATTCACGATGCTTGAAATTAAAGCTCTTGGTAATGTAATGATGGAACGAAGGCACATGGAAAGGATTGTACACATGTGGAAATGGTTTCATTAAACGTATATTGAATCCCATATTTCATCATAATGACAGTTTATTTGTTCAGTATTGTTTCCATACACATAGGGTTTGTGAATTGCTGCCCATATTCAATGTCAATGCGTGTTTTGGGAATAGGGGTTTGTTTTGTGCACAGGAGTGTATTCCAGGTTCATGAAGGATGAATAAAAACAACAAACCTCGAGGATTTTTGTGTAGAATAGAACCTGATAATTTACAGTGTGTCCATGAATTCCCTAGATTGGCGAAGATGATGCATGATGCTGGCTGGTTTCCATTTTGTGAAAGATTGTAGGGTCACAATCAACATGTAACTAGGGAATTCATAAAAAATTACAATGATGAAGTTGTTCAGTTTGAGGATTTGCAAATAATGGTGAATGAAGAGATTATAGCAGAAGCTATTGGTGTACCTTCTGAGGGAGAAAAGCGGTTCAAACAGCAATCGTTTGAGGCCGATTATAGAAAAATTATTTTTCCAGGGTTCAAAAAACAAGATTGGAAGAATGGCATACATGTTACTAAGCTAAATCCTATGTGGAAAACACCATTGGATATGATACACAATTATGTAACTTGTGAAGGATTCTATGATAGGGTTTTCAGGTGTCATCTACGTTTTCTGATGCATCTCAGCAGAGATAAGAAATTGAACCTGCCCTATTATCTGTTGAAGAGTATGATGAAAATAATTTGAAGGGTTCAAAGTCATCAAAAACTTACAGTGCATTCCCATTTTCATGAAGGGTTAATCAAGTTATTAATCATTTTTCATTTGAAGAAAAAGGGGAAATCATGGGAGGAGTTTCTCTTTGAATCTAGATTTGATGTAGAGAAGCAAAAGGGAGAAAAGAAAGGAAGTAAAAATGATAAAGCAAACAATCAAATAGAGCAAGAGATGGAAACCTTAGATGCAGAGGAGAAAAGGTTTGCAGAGAAATGGTCACAGGTAAATGATGAATTATCAGGAGCATGTTCTATTAAGAATGATGATAAAGGGGTAGAATCAAAGGACATTACAAGGTTTAAGCAAGTCGAAAATTTGAAGGGTAAAGCTGTGGATTCAAGTGCAAAACCTAGAAGTCGATTAAGAAGAAAACTTGAAATTGGAATAGGCCGAAATCTTACAGAAGACAATGAATTAGTTGTTATAGAAGAATCAATGAGCAAAGATAAGTTTCATCCAATAAATAAAGAGCAGGTTTCAGAAGGTGAAAAGTTTGTAGAATTTCAAGGAATTGCTAAACATATTCCTGAACTATTTTGCACAAATAAGCAAAATTATGTTGAAAAGGAAATTGATTCAAGTTTAAAGTCTATGCATAAAGAAGAAATCATGGTGGATACAGATGAAGCAGATGTTATTCTAGAATTGGTATAGATGAGGAAATTCATGGTGTCTTATAAAGAACAAAATAAGTATTTGCAGGATTTGAATGAAAATTTGATGCTTGCAAATAAAAGATTGTGAGAGGATTTAGAAGGGAAAGAGGTTGATTATCAGAAGCTGGTTAGTGTTTCTAAGGACATGTTGAAGAAGAAAAGGGCATTATAGGAGAAGTATAAGCAAGTTTTGGATTAGAATAGAGAATTACAGAACATGGAGCTAAACAAGGATGCTCAATACTCCAGGCTACAAAAGAGGTCTCAAGTTCTTCATGATATGACTTTGTTAACTGAAGTTTCTAAGAGACTTTGGTGAAAGATCTAGATTAGTGTATGTTGCCGCATTTCACACACATAGGTTATGTGGCAGAAATATTTAAGCCACTCGGTGTGTCATTGGGGGCAAGTCTCGAGTCAAGGATGTCACCTTGTTCTTGACTCCTCCATTTAGGCTCAACTCCTAACGAAGCCAAGGGGGGTAGACCCTATTAAGTTACTAAGGAAAATTTATTTAGTATGATGATGGTATTAAAGAGTAAGTTTTTTAGGAGTTTCAATTTAACAATTGTAAAAAACAAATAAAATGATGAGATAATCACAAGTAAGCATGAAAATGACACCCAACCACATAAAGACTAAAAGAAATAAACAGTTGACCAGTGCCTTGAAAATGGAGTCAAAAAACAATTAAGAGTGCTTGCAAGTGCTAGAATGAATGTTGTGCAATTGTATCTTGGTTAAGTTTAAATTAATGTAAGAATATGAGTAATTTAACTTAGGCAAAGGGACTCTAGATATACCTAGGGGGTACTTGAAGTATGTCCAAAACTAAACTGTCACGACTACCCGCAAGGAATATGTGGGCTGAATGGAGTCTCTGAGGTTGTTGTTCATAATGCACCCGAAGGTGTAACAAAGATCAATGCCCCAAGGTCACTTTTCAGGAGTTCTCGCTTCCTTTGGATATTTTTCCACCATAATGGTTTGATCGAGGCATTGGATTCTTGCCTGATGGTTTGTCAATTTGGGGAGAGTGAATCCTCAGTATTCTAGTCACTCAAGTGATTTTGATGCCGCTTGATTGATCGAATGAACCACAGCCAAGTACAGAGCATACACACCAGAGTCTTTGTTATTTTTAGTAAATTTTAAAAAAGGTGTTCTTGTTAAAAAGAAAACCCTCCAAGAACCTCTTTCGATCCAAGTGGACCTCAATCAGGGAATCAAGGAGAGGTTGATTTTATTATGATTACTAAAAAAAATTATGATAGTAGATGAAGCATAAACAGATAAGCAAACCACAATTTTCTAATTAGACTACCATGACCCTTTCTTCACCTTTCAGCTCAAAAGGAGGCTCATGGGGTAAGTATTAAAATTACTTTGAAAACCATGAGATATGGAATATGGAAATGATTATAAGTCAAATTATACTACCCTAGAGATTAGAACTACACTATATTGAAAAAAGATGAACAAAAAGTAAAAAATGACACATACGCAAATCCCCCCAAAGGGGAAAGAGCCTATTCGAAAAGATTTTTCTTTTTATTAGCAGAAATTAAAATATCAGAAAACTAAAATTAATCCACTTGGTACTTATATGGAATGATACCAAAGGTTTACAAATTGCAAAAATTCAAATTTTTTGGAAGACAAAGACCCCGTGGGGGGTTTCGAATGGTTCGAAAATGATTTTTGGATAGCACCTTTTCCTCTTTTATATTACACCTACTAAAAACCAGAAATCTTATCACAGTTAAATATGCCCAAAATTACTTTGAAATTACTTTTGGATGAACAAACATTTTACCTAAAAATTCTAAGTTAATACTAGTTTTTAAAGAAGCGAAAAAAGAACCAAGGAAAGCAAGCTTTCCTTGGGATATTGGCTTGCTTTGGTGGAATCCAATATGAAGCACTTAAATTTCTGAATATAATTTTTTAGATTCTAAGGAAACAACCATGCATTCAACAAGCTTTAGATCTACTTTCACAGCATTGAAAAATGACAATTTTTCCTAAAACTAGATCTAGAATGCTTGTAAAAAATTCTTTAGGAATGAGATCTACTTTTATGAGATTTAAGGTAGAAATATCAATGTAATATGAACTCTGAAATTGATAAATCTAAACAAATTTAAAGCTACAAAACAAGTAACTGGACTGATTTTGAAGAAATTTGAAGGAGGAAGAGGAAATGAAGAGCGCTTGTTGTCGAGGAATGGATATGAAAAGAAGACTAGTTAGTGGAATGTTGAGGGGAAATGCCTTCACAAAAAATTTGGATGCCCAATGGATTCAAGCTAGATCCACAGTTCATCCAACCCCTGTTACCTGAAAACTAACAAACAATCTTGCACAAAACCTTATAAGATATGGATAGAAATATATGAAGAAAGAGAGAGATTACATGCAAATAAACTTATTTAAACATGTATGATCTGAATCTTTAAGCATATATACTATTGGGACACAGAAATGTCCCTTTTTCATCCACTTTATCTTCCACTATTCCGCACATTTCATCGTCCCATTAACCTTTTATCATACCATTTCCATACATATATGTGGGTTTCACCTTATTATTTCCACTTTATTTATTTTTAGTATTATAAGTGAATTTATGATTAAATATTAGAAAATTAACATGTTTTTCACTAATATCTCAAAGTATGGATGAGCTTTGTAATGTGTAGGAATATGGGAAGGATTAATTCAAAGAAAAGAATTCACGTATATCTCCTCCATCATTTCAAGGAGATAGTTATGCAAAGAATATTCTAAGGAGAAGATCATGGAGATTTGGTTGAGAGACATGTGGAGAATTTGTGAAAGATATGTGGAGGATTTGAAGGGATCATATCTTGTAATAATAGGAAAGTAGTTGAGTGGTTGAGTGAATAGTGGATCTCTCATTATGAGATTGTTATTTCCTTCATGTATAAAAGAGAATGCTCTCTCTTCATTTCATAATAATTATTAAAGGGGATATTATCTTAGAATATTTTAGATCTTAGATTATCTTAGAGAATAGTAGATTGTAGAAGTTAGTCTTAACTTTGTAATATGGAGAAGGGAATTCTTAGCTTTTGTTCATAATCTTGGATTGATGCTTTCATGATTTATGATTGATTCTTTTGATGTAAATTAAGATTGCTTTATTGTTGATGTGAGCTCACATGTGTTGTCTTGTTTCTCTTCATATGTTTTTTTTCTTTTATGCAATTTACTTTCAGCTGTGTGTTTCATCTTCCAGCATTAAATTAGCAATTGCTTGTTTCAGTTTAAGGGGGGTTAGATTAGATTAGTCTTAGTTTCATGGGGGGTTAGATTAGCTTAATTTTGCTTCAGTATTGCATATACTTTACAGGTGCTTCATAAGCCTACGAACCTCAGATTGACAAATTAAATGGCTGGGCAATTGCTACAACGAAATTAAAACGACATTAATTCGGCCCAACATATACTATGAGATATTGAAAAGCAAGTAATCTTACTTGCCCATCTATACTCCTATTTAGTCAGCTGAATCATTAAGCTAGACACGATTTAGATGCAGAAATTGAGATAAAGCAAACGGTAAAAAGCTGCAAGACAATGTTAAATCCACACATATAAAAGCATTACACAGATTTGGCCTCCAAAGCTTCACTTTATTCCAATAGAAAAATATATTACACAGTATTGCAATAGCAATAGCTCCTCAATCCAACTCTAACTAGCTTGGAAGAGGAAGCATGAGGTTTTATTTATACAAAAAATAGGAGATCCAGCCCAGGGGGGGCGCAAATCCTAAGGACACAGACCACTGCAGCTGAACGCGAGTCCATCAATGTTGATCTGAAGCTGAACTAAACCTACTTGTCAATCGGGGGGCTGATTGAGCAGACACATCAACCCACAGACTAACACATCAATTCACAAAGATTCCAGGAGAACCCACACATGTGGAGGAGAGAGAGAGGGTGCAATTTGCCATAAAGGATGCCGAAGATCAACTCTGGATCTGTCCAGATCACCTCTTTCAGTCAAGGATTTGTCAAATCCAATCAATCTGGTTCAGATCTGAACGATTTCAATCAAATTGGCTCAGAATCCACTAATATAGGATTTTTTATTTTCTCCATTATTCATTAATTTATTAATTAAAATAATCAATAATTGATTTTTTGGGGTTTTCTAACCTAAGTGATGAAAAGTCACTCAAAACCTAAAAAAAAGTGGGTCCATGGGTTTACATGGTGCTCTTAGCTTGAAAATGAGCACCTACATGACTAAAACTGACTATTTGTCCCACTTTTATTACAAAACCAAATTTTCCAATTAAACTATTAAAAAATAGCCTAAGTTTTGGAAAAATTAAATTTTAATAAAAGACACTGAAAAAAAAAATTAAAAAAATTAAAAAAACCTAGGGGGACTTAGACATGTTCATATGACTCGACCATGATGCCTAGCATGTTTATACATTGACACCTAGACTCTAATAACCTCAAGAGGCCTAAATTCCAACCCCAACTTTGGAGGTATGGAGTGAAAAATTTAGAAATTATCAATCGTTTATTCAACAACCAATAATAACCAAGGGAAAAAACACCCTGGGCTGATTGGATTGACAAATAAAGTCTAAGAGACTGAGTCTTTTACAGACACTATCATGCTAGAACATTTATTACAATTCCCCCATGGGGTATGAACATGTGATCTAGTACTACAAGCACTTCCCAAAATTACTTTCAAAGGTCTTTTGAAGTTCGAACAAAGAATCTTTGTCCGGTTTACCACGCTCACTTGATAAAAAACCACTAATTACAACTTAGGTGGTAATAGTGTCAAGTCAGTAGAATCGACAGATAGTAGATAAGGTTGTTATGTTTAGTCCACATGGAAGTTTAAGTTTTAGTTTAACTTTTGATTTAAGTTCCACTTTAAATAGATTTACCATTTTTAGTTATTTGAGATCCATAAGATGACGATCTAGAAACCTTTTTTATTTTTGAAGTTAGTTGTATATAATTGAGAACTGGGATAGAAGAAAGGGTTGGAATCATAGATGGGAATCAATTTTTTGTTATGAACTATAAGACATATACTCTCTTGCATCTTTGATACAGAACTGTTACTTTGAAATGATTATGATCATGAGCCTATTTTGCTTTTATTCTTGATTTGTATTTTATTATGATTTTATCTTGTGTATGGTCTTGTTGATCCATTACAAGATTCTTATAATGAAATGCAGCTATCTTTAAATGCCAAGTTGCATAACCAAATTCACTCATTTGTAAATTCATGCTCATAATATCTTATGTTGTTGAACATTGCATTTTATTATGTGTCATGCAGATTTATGATTATTGTCTTATTTGATTTCCAATGCCCTTTGATTATATACCACCTTTGTCTAAATTTGATTTTATCAGTTTTATTTATCTTCAATATTTCTCTAAGCTTGAACTTCAGTAGTCTAGGTTCAACTTTAGTGATAACATCTTCTGGCGTCGTTGCTAGGGATGAAGAAATGAAGGTACATCTTCCCTGGGTATTTCACATCTTTATATATCTCATTTTCGAGGGTGAACAAGATCAGTAAAATTTTTTCATAGACTACATCAGCCACCTACATCAGTTACCTACATAAAGTTACAGTGGCTTCAAAATGGATAGGAACTCGAGGAAATCCCTCATCACCTCTAAATCCAAGAGTCTTAGACCCTGAACAAATATTGAAGGAAGGTAGGCAAATATTGAGTTCTGCCTCATCAGAAAAGTTTAATCATCCCTCAACTTTGGAGATTCTTGAATCTTCATTCTTTCTTGTTCCTTCTTTTGATCCACATTCTGAGAAAGGGAAAGAAGAATTAGATATGTTGTTTACCCCTTCTCAAATAGACAACTTCCATGTTTTCAAAAATCCTTTGTTACCTAAGAAACTTAAACTTGAAGCATTACAGACAGGTGCTTCTTCTTTATTTTCATCCCACATTCCTTTTGCAAAGACACTCTCAGTGCATCAGCCAAATTCCAGTAATTTTTCTCCTTCATCACAACCGTCAAGTACCAGCCAATCCAATTCAAGTTCAAATATTTCCATTCCTAGAGTGGCTCAGCCTCAAAATAGGATGGCTGCTATGGTAGCAGCAAGATATCCTCCTCTAGTTTTCCCTCAGCCTTTAAATGCTCTCCCAGGTGGAGATTATCATAAATATATTCTGAGATTCAATGGTCAAGGAGATGTTACAGTAGAAGAACACTAGAATACATATTTGAGTTATGTAGATAATCAGAATTTTGAGAATGAAGATTTTTGGATGAGAGTTTTTGTTCAAAGCTTAGATGGTGAAGTAAGAAAGTGGTTTAGGGAATTACCACCAAACTCTATAGATGGTATATATTCTTTAGAAGAAGTGTTCATGAGACAATGGGGAGATACTAAATATGATCTATATTACATTACAGAGTTTGGATCATTGAAAAGGAAGAAATATGAAGTCGTGGGAGCCTTTTTTCTAAACAGTTCAATAAAATGTATAGTAGAATACCAGCTGAAATAAAACCCTCTGAAACATCAACAAAGTTAACCTATGCAAACTATTTTGATCATGGATTTTCTCTATTGTTAAGAGAAAGAAAGTTTGTATCTATTTTAAATATGAAAGATGTTGCATTTGAAGTGGATTCTAACATATTGGCTTCAAACAAACTCAAAGAAGAAACAAACTATCAAATGGTAGATAAAAAAAGGTAAAAAAGAAATTGTTCCATCTAGTTCTAGAGGAAGAGCTTCAGATAGTAAAATAGATGAAAAGAGTAAAATCATTAAAAATTTATCTGTTAAGATTGATAGGTTGGAGTTGGGAAATAAAAATCAGAACAAGCCTATACCTGAAGGAGAGAGAAATCAAAATCAATTCAAAAAACATTTTGTTCCTAGATTTTTGCCAAGAGAAAGAAGAAATAATGATATTCAGAGGGAGTTAAGATAAAATGAAGAGCAAAGAATTCAACCTCCATTTCAAAATAATCATGTGAGAGAAGATGAATCATATGAGATAGATGAAGGGGATTCAAAGGATTTGGAACAACAAGAACATAGTATTAGTCAAGTTGATGATGATTCTTCTTCTCATTTTTTTACTAAAGCTAATTATCATTATGCTACAGCTCTGGATCATTATGAAGAAAATGATTATCAACAAGAAATGTCTATGCCTAAAATTTTTCAGGAGATTCCACAAATAGCATATGGTCTTATATCAGGGGTAAAACATGCAACACATGCTAAGAAGATTGTGAAAATTGTTCCTGCTAAACAAAATCTACCTCTAAATCAGAAACAAATTGTAAAAGCGAAAAGAGATGAAGTGGTAGTTCTGGAGGAAGTTAATAAAGTTGTAGGTGGGTTTAATTTGGAGCATGAGCTTAATAAGATTAATATCCATGTTCCTTTAATAGAGTTGATAAAAAAATAAGGCTTACAAAGAAGCAACTTTTAAAACTTTTAAAATTACAGTAAATTTGGTCCCTTCTGATGAAGTTAATTTGCAAGATAAAAACCCTACCATCATTGTGGGTTCAAAAATGTTTCATTATCCTAATGACAATTCAGAATATCCACCTCCTTTTTGTGTGACTCTTATAGTTCATGAGCAATTATTACACAATTGTCTTCTTGATTCAAGAGCTTCACATAACCTCATGCCAAAAGCAATCATCGAAGCCTCAGGGTTGACTGTTACTAAACCATATCATGACTTGTATGGGTTTTACTCTAGGGAAGTGAAGTGTATTAGGGTTATTAAAGATATTGTGGTGAATTTAACACAAATACCTATGAAGAGTGTGTTGATGGACATAGTTGTAGTAGATATTTCTCCTAAATTTGGCATGCTACTATCTAGATCTTGGGAAAAAAGAGTGTGAGGAACTTTGCAGATGGACCTTTCATATGCCACAATTCCAGTGTTTGCAGGAGAGTGACAGAAGACTTTACAGAGAAATACAAATGGCATATTTGGTAAGTCACAGTAAACACCCCAATAATCAACCAATTTATTCAATAGAAGAGAACATAGGTTCTTGTATGTTGCAATTGAGTGATGGTGTTGAAGGAGTTTTACAAGTGCATAGAGATATTCCAGTTCAGACAAAGAAAGAAGAACCAGATGGTTTATGGAAAATGTATTTTTATGGTTCATCAAGTAAGGAGGGAGCAGGAGTAGGAGCAGGAGTGATACTTATTTCAGCTGGAGGTGACATCATTTATTTCATGTACAAGTTGGAATTTAAAACAACCAATAATGCTGCTGAGTATGAGGCTTTGATTCTTGGATTAAGAGCAGCAAAAGATTTGGGTATTCAAGAGCTTGTTGTGTTTGGCGACTCCGAATTAGTAATTCAGCAAGTTAAGAATGTTTACCAGGTAAAGCAGCATTTGTTGAAAGTGTATAGAAATGAGGTATGGGATCTAATAGATAATTTATTTTTAGCTTTCAACATAACTTTTGTTTCAAGAGAATATAATGAGACAACAAATTCCTTAGCCCTAGCAGCAACTTATTTAAAGGTTCCAAAACTCACACATTTGAAATATCCAATTGATGTGAGATACAGGCCATCTGTTCCAGATGACATAAAGCACTGGAAAGTATTTCATGATGATCAGGAGTTAAAAGAATTTTTGGAGTTAACATGTGAATTTGCAAATGATTTAGTTGATCAAGATTAGTATGTTGAAATGGTTGAAAATGAACCTTGTATAAAAGATTCAATAGCTGATCATAAGATTGTTGAATTAAAAGGAAATTTTATTCCCAAGGGACTTGTTCCACTTGAGAGGTTGTTCTCAAAACATGATACTTTGTTGAAAACCACATTGCAGAGCATTGAAGAAAATGTTGTAAGTTGTAATATTGGATCTAAAATTGAACCTAAAATGATCAAAATGTTAAAATCTTTGTCAAAAGGCGAAAAGAAAAAATATATCGGTTTGCTGAAAGAATTTGTGGACATTTTTTCTTGGTCATATGAAGATTTAAGAACTTATGACACTAGCATAATTCAACATAAAATTCCTTTGAAACCAAATACTAAGCCTTTTAAACAGAAACTTAGAAGGCTTAATCTAGCATTGCTTCCAGTAATTGAAAAGAAGGTAAAAAATTTGTTGGATCCAAAAATTATTGTACCTCTTAGATATTCATCATGGATTGTAAACTTGGTGCCTATATGTAAGAAAAAATGGAGAAGTAAGGCTCTGTGTTGATTTACTCAACCTGAATAGGTCCTGTTTGAAAGACAATTATTGATTGCCTAAAATTGATTAGATTGTGCAGAGAGTTGTAGGGTCTCATAGAATTTCAACAATTGATGGTTTTTTTGGTTATAACCAGATTGCAGTACAACCTGAAGACAAATAAAAAAAACATTCACAACTCCATGGGGAACATTTATGTATGATCAAATTCCTTTTGGGCTTATGAACGTAGGTGCTACATTCCATAGGGCTATGGACATAGCCTTTGTGGGGGGAAAATGAAAAGTTTGTAGTAATATACCATGATGATATCACAGTGTTCTCCAAGTCTGATGAGGACCATATGAAGCATCTAAGACATGTTTTTACAAAGTTCCTAAAATTTGGTTTGTCATTAAACCCTAAGAAATTTCACTTTGCTATGACAGAGGGTAAATTGTTAGGGCACATTGTTTCCGCTTAAGGAATCAAAATAGATCCAGAACGAGTAAAATCCATTTTAAAAATTACTATTCCTATAAATAAAAAGGAAATTCAATCTTTCATTGGGAAAATTATTTTTTTAAGATTGTTTATTCCTAATTTCACATAAATTAGCAAACATATCACTGAGATGCTTAGGAAGGATAGGGAGGTCAAGTAGTCAGATCAAGATAGACAACCATTTTAAGCAATAAAACATGCATTGATAGAAGCACGAGTATTGATAGCTCCAGATTATAGTAAGGATTTTGCATTTTTTTCATTCGCATCTGAAGATACCATAGCTGTTGTTTTGTTGCAAAAAAAATTAGATGGCTTGGAACAACCAATTTGTTTCTTCAGTAAAACATTAAGATATTCAGAGCTTAAATATAATACAATGGAAAATCAAGAATATGCATTAGTTAAAGCTCTCAAATTTTTCATAATCTATGTTTTGCATTCCAAAATTTTGGCATATGTTCCAAATTCAGCAGTTAAGGAAATGTTAGTACATCCTGACAGTGAAGGGAAAATAGCTAGGTGGATAGCAAAGGTTATGGAATATGATGTGGATATTAAACCAACCAAGTTGGTGAAAGGCCAGGTTTTAGCCAAGCTTCTAACAGAATCAAATTGTCAGGTATTAGATCTTCATTTGATGGTAGAAAATTCAGAACAGGATGTGGTAGCAGAGCACAATAAGCAGCAGATTTATGGTAGGTATTTTCATTCTTCTTAATATAAAGAAATTGTATATTTCCTCTTATATTTACAATGCCCTCCAGAATTGAATAGAAATGAATGTAGATCATTAAAAATTAGAGCAATGAAATATGTTCTAATTGATCAAGTCTTGTACTAGAAAGATCCTTGAGGAATATTGTTGAAATGTTTAGAAAAATCAGAAGTTGATGGTGTTACTGCTGAATTGCATAGTGGAGTATGTGGTGGACACAAGTACTGGAAAGAAACTGCATTCAAAATCGTAATAGTAGGATATTATTGGCCTACTCTTTTCACAGATGTATATCATCAAGTCAGAGCGTGTGTGGAGTGTCAAAAGTTTGCAGGTAAGTATAAAATTCAGTCTGTACCCTTGAAACTAGCTATAGCAGCAAATTTTCCATTTCAGCAGTGGGGTTTATATTTCATAGGAGAAACTAATCCTCCTTCTAGTGGTCAACACAAATGGATTTTAACTGCCATTGATTTTTTCACTAAGTGGGTGGAGGCAATCCTTTTGGAGGAGCTAGTTGGTGAGCCAACTAGTCGAAAAACTGACTGATTAGGAGATTAGGTCGGCTACATAAGGTCATGTCAGTTGACCAAACCGATAGGTATTTATATGTAACTATTTGTAAATCATATATATTAGGATCACTAGTACATATGGGCGGATTTTTCCACGTTAGTTTTCCACGTTTTTTACTTTCGTGGAAAAATCAAGGGTAAATTATGCATTTTTACAATTTTTTTTTAACGAAGCCTCAACTTCCGTCGCTATATCCACGCGAGCCCTAACTTCCGTCGCTATATCCACGTGAGCCCTGAATTCTGTCGCTATATCCACGCGAAGGTAATATTATATTAAGTTTGTTTATTTGGATAAGCCCGCGTTTATTTGGATAAGCTCAGACGGCTGAAAAACCTCTCGGCTCTGACCCTTTCGATTGCCCCTCCAATTCAACTTCGTGCCATGAATCTTCGATTTCACAGGAGGAGAGGGCCATTAAGAAGAAATGATTCTATTTGCATCCCTCGCCTCTCAGTACGCCCAGGGACAGGGAGCCAGAGCTGCTAACCCTGTTTCCCCTGCAGTCTTCCCGGGGATCCAGCTCTGAGCTCCTAGTATTCTTTCCCTTTGTGGAAGGCATCTCACCATTGATCTGCTTTCATTTTTGGTTTTA
>LPNX010257580.1:14454-102279 GCA_001517045.1 Pseudotsuga menziesii | reverse complement strand
TTTAGTGGGATTTTCAGGGAAATATGGTAGGTAAATGGACGAATGAGCCATGAAATGGGGTAGATGAGGTAGTTAACCATTTTTGGGTGTTAACAACTAGGCTCTGCAACACTCTTGAGATTAGCTTGATAAGTTATCATGGCTGCAGGAAATGGCACGCTCATCTCAATAGGCTCACTCGAAGTACTCGGTGTAGGAATAATCCAAGGGTCTTCCATATGATTCATGCGAAAAGACACCGATATAGTAGAATTCGAAGCCTCATCAAAACTAGATCCTATAATGAGGATCGGTGCAGGACAACTAAAGCTTCCCATGAGGGATGGATACATGCCTACACCCATACTCTCAGTTGCCGGCTGAGAGTTCTCAATGATCGGGCTCGAAGCTCTCGAATATGTGGTAACAAACGAATTCTTGAATGTCATCTGATCAATCGTTACAATCTTCTCGTTATGTGGAAAACATACAACACGGAACAAGGAAGAAGCAACAGCTTGCATACTGTACATCCAGTTCCTACCCAGCAAGAGATTATAGTCAAGGGGCGCATCAACCACCTCAACCTCTATCGCAATGGTCTTCCCCCCTAAATGG
Source organism: Pseudotsuga menziesii (assembly GCA_001517045.1). Lineage (NCBI taxonomy): Eukaryota > Viridiplantae > Streptophyta > Pinopsida > Pinales > Pinaceae > Pseudotsuga > Pseudotsuga menziesii. The sequence continues at coordinate 101,682 of LPNX010257580.1, read as the reverse complement.
ACTTTAAGGGAAGGAAGGATGCCATGTAGCCTAAAATATTTCCCACAGAAAGCAGTTAACATAGTCACTGATTTAGACAGCTCAGGAGAACCGAGACCCTTCCAATAGGCCAAAGACAGCACAGAAGCAACAACGCCCTTGTCAATCACAGTACATTTGAAGGTCATACCAAGACATTCTACGTGCACCAAAAGAGACACATAGTAGGGAAAGAAAGGTTGATGTCCTACGGTTTCAAATTTGATCACAGAGGAAGAATCATCATCGTTCACACCAAGGGCAGAAAGCAATGCCTTCCTTTGCGAAGGACAACTCTGAAGCACTTCCAATGCCGACATCGCACAAGGAGTATGGCCCAAATCCTCGACAACTAAATAATTCTGGGTAGCTCGGGCATTTGGATTATGCCCCGAAAGCTTCAAGACTCCCTTAGGAATGCGAGGTGCAGCCTCAGGTTTATCCGTAGGTTTCTCAATGCACAAAGGGGACCCTGGTGGATCAGGTTCTTTGCCTGGGCTGGGTTGTGACAAACTATAATCTTTCACACAATTCACAACTTTCGCAGCACGGACCATGTTAATGCACCCACGACCACTACCCTCCGGTGGATCATCATCACTAGACTAGTCATGGAACTTCGAGTTCATATTTTGATTATGCGGTAAAGGGTTAGTTAGCACAGCTGGGCCTTGTGCTAAGAATATCAAAGCTTCTTCAATCTGGGGGTACAAGTAAGTGAGGTGATCGTCCTTACATATCTTGCAAGGGAACTTAACCTTACGTTTCGCTTTCTTGTCCCCCCAAGCATTTCTACCATTCTTGTCATTATTTTTAGCATTCTGATTCTTATTCCCAGCCTTTCGATTATTATTTTTACCCTTTTTTCTATTCCGTCCGGGCTGCTGGTTACCCTTCTGGTCCGACGATTGCACAGAAAGTACATTCATCATTTGGGTGGGTTGAGACGAAGTTGTAGCTTGTCCCAAAGTAGATTGGTTGAGCGACAATTGACTAGCTTGTTTTGCAACCGAATCTGCAGGTTTCGCACTTGCACAACCCACAATGCCATCGGCATGTGGTCTAGGTTTGACTTTGGGATCGAAGCTGGAATGAGGGGCATTGGGAATAATCTCATATAATAAACCAAACTGAGCATAAATCAAGTCCATCTCCTGCGCCCTAAAGATCGCTTGTTCCTCATTCTGCACTCCAGATGTGGAAACATCCTTCGCTATATATGGCAATAACGACTTGAGGAACCACTCGAGGAGGAATTCGGGCAGTATAAAAGCTTTAATTAATCTCTTTCATCTACACCACTCTTGAATATGATCAGAAATATGTGTGGCTTTGTCTTGTTGAAATTTCGACAAGATTTCAATACCAACGTCATAGCGCACTTGTAGCTGGAAGTGATTAAGAAAAGTCATCGCAAGGTCGTTGAACAAAGAGAAAGACCCTTAGGCAACCCTATATACCATTTCGCAGTAGGCCCTGTGAGGGTGCATTGAAATAGTCTCAAATAGACTGATTCCTGATGTAATGAATTCTAAGAGCACCAAAGGTGAAACATAGTAACGTGTTCGCTGGGATCCTCTCCCGGTTTGCCTTCAAACTTAGGTATGTCCGAAGGAAGATTGGTAGGGACAGTCAGGCAAGCTGGGTCATGAGCCACAAGATCGTTTGTAAGTCTTGATAAGTCAGGAAGATTAAGTGTTGCAAGGAAATGGAGCCTAGGATGATGAGGTAGATGGACCGCTCCCTGGTTCATATAGGGTTGATTACCACCATGGCTTTGGCCATAGTGTCCTCCTCCTATTTGACCCATATAGGGTGGCATGGAAGTACCATAGTATGGTGGACCTTGACTAGTAGGCGCTACAAAGCCATAATTAGGAGAGTAAGCAGGTTGTTGATACCCGCCTCCATAAGGTGAAGAAATCTATCCGTACTGCATCCCATAATAAGGTCCATAGGTCATCGCATGCGATACCCCATGAGACATTCCATAGGTAGGAAGATACACTCCAGAAGTAGGGATATATGCCCTAGAAGTAGCAAGATGACCTCTAGAAGCATGAACATAGCCTCCCGACGCAGCGGGTGGTATGTGAACTTGAGACACAATCGGTCTAGTAACCACAGTACGGACCTGACTTGTAGCCATATATTAGCTCGAAGGACCATGTGAATAAGGCGGAGGATGTACATTTGAAGAACTAGGGACCGAGGATGAAGTAACCTGAGTAATAATATATGTATTACCACCTATCATCACTCGTCTCGGATCTGGTATCCTAATTGGATCTCTAACCCTAGACCTAGGAGGGAGATATGATGTAGCTTCCACCACTGGGACGGAAGGTGCAATGTGACTAGTGCTCCCAAACCTCTCCGCATGGTAAGGAATGAAAGTGCCCCCAGGCATAGTGTTAGGCTCAAAATCGGATTCGACATGAAATGTCAAATTATGTGTATGGAAACCAGACGTAGCATAACTACCGTAGCTAGTGCTGGCAGGTTCAAAATGAGTCTCAGCATCCTCCGACATTCCATACCGGTAACATGTCAATGGGGAATCAGACCTGGAGTGAGTAGGTCTATCGTGCAAGGGTCCTATCTCAGAAATCACAGGACCTAACTCAGCTAAGTTGGGTGAAGGATCATAAGTAGGAGTAAATTCCCCATCGTCTACACGAATGGGAGGAGGTGGTTCAGGAATATCCTCTAAACGGTCTCCCATGGTGTGTGAATCAATGTGTGACATAGTCCACCTGGACTTTCTAGGTCTCTCTCCCAAAGGAGGAGGAGAAGTAGAAGGTAGAAGTCCTGCTAAACGACGAGAATGGCGAGGAACCGCACTCGAATCCACAATGACTCAAAAAATAGAAAAGACTCTCTATTTACGTAAACCCTAGGCCAACTATCATGCATAGAGCAATCACTAATAAAATCTAAAGCCAAATGCAAGCAAACAAGGGATGGATAAGTGAGCTCCCGAATGAAGCAGGTATGTCTCGCCTAGGAGGGGCTTGAGACTCCCATACACAACAAGCGGAGGTACGTAACCAATTATTGTGGCCCTCAGCTTCAACACATAAAGCGACTGTGTTGTTCGAACCCAACCTGGCTGGGACACCTGTAGAATAACCCCTGCAAAGTACCCCCTTGATATCCTAGGTAAGGCCACTAAGGTCACCTCAATATAATCAATGCTCAGGCGGATAGTCGCAGGAGGGATTGACCGTATGGGCAGGGTAGCAAATCCCAAAACTCTTGAAAGATCCCCCAAATACGAATACAATCCTGGAAATATCTCCGGTGCTACTTAGTTATGACTAGGTGTCATCCCAATCAATAACCACTCATACTGCCTCGTGCTTAACTCCCTTTTGAGAGGAGGATCCTGAGAAACACTGGTTATAGCAAGGATTTCACACACTCACCTGGACAAACACCTAGATGTTGTTGTTTAGTGATCTTGGAGAATTGACTTACATTGAACTATTCCAAGATCCTAAAACCTAAGCTTGTTGGTGCACCCTAGAAAATAAAAGAGTGTAATTCATTTTATTTAGCATTGATTTTAGTTGGCTTTATTACTCAAAAAGGGATATGATCGTGCAACTGATTGTGTTATGACGCAACAGGAAGTAAAATGCACACCTAACAATCAATGCAAATGCATTGTGTCCATGAAAACAGGGTATGCTACTAGGTGAAATGCACAATTCTTATTCAAATGATGAATGCAAATTTCCTATATGAAGTCCTAACTAGTACTCCAAAGCAAATCTATCTAGTGCAAGTACAATGCAAAGTGCAAAATGCAATGCATGATGATAAGCAAATGTTTTTGGATTTTTTGAAAATAAAAGAGATGCAAAAAGCAAAAGAATGATTCTACATCCCCTAGACTCTGCAAGCACACCCAAATAGTGCTCAATCAAAGCATTAAGGTAAAATAACTCTAATGCACTAATCTCAAACAAAAAATCGAAAATGCCATGACAAGAACTTTCTTAAAAAAGAAAAATTAGCCTAAAAAAAAACGTTTTTGTTCAGAAACAGATGTCAAAACAGACTCAGGCAATGCCAAAGGAGACTCAACAAATACTAGAATTCACCCATCAAATAATTGTCTTCCCCAAAAAGTAAAAATCAAGGGCATACGCGACTGTTCGCAGCAAACCCGCGTGTATATGCGGAAATCGCGGAGGAAACCACATGTATACGCGACTGTAAATCAAAAACCTGTGTACAGGAATAAAGGTGCATAAAATCAAGGCAAACAGACAGGATAAGACAAATTTCACACCAATCAGACTCTACAGGAATACATGCCCCTAGACCCGACACAGAAACAAGAGAGAAAGAGCAATTCAAATTCGTTGAATGCCGAGAAAACAACCCCCAAAGGACAACTACTAGGAACTCCCTAGTGGAGTCGTCAATTCCTATGGCTTGGGGTACCACAACAGACAGCTTGACTCCAGAAATCAATCCTTTCCAATATGCAATAGAAATTAAATGTCTAACACTAAAGGATCAGACCTCGTACCTTATTCCGGATGGTTGAAGTAGATCCCCGTTGAGCTTTCCAATCTTCAACTTGAATTAATCTGTTACTTCCTCAACAACAAGTAAACAATACAAGCATTCTATATATCATGGTGTTAGATCTATTCTAGAATATATAATCAATAATGTAAAAGTATTTGACATGATCCCATGGATAAAATATTCATTCAAACACACATTATTGGACAGGAAAAGATATTTCTATTAATATAAATTAGAGATTACAAGATACAACCTCTGATGGCACGTCGGTGAACCAGAGAAACTGAATACCCCACTTGGGCCTCCACCACTTCAATCCTCCATCTCTCGATACCAAGCTCACAAGAAAAATCCAAGCTTAGGAAGAACACAAAAGTGCTCCAAGGGACAAAGGGATGCAAACTCAAGCATAAGTTCCAACAACAATGGACTATAGTTTCGTTTCTCTCAATTCTCTCTTATTCCTTCAATGTACCAAGGGGTTCCTTATATAGCTTTTCAAAGGGGTAATGAAAGGTTGAATCCGAGCGATATCAAGGCATAGGGAAGGCCAGGAGTCAAATGAGTCAGATCCATGTCAAGGAAAACTCCAAAAGGATTTGGATTATGCACACATCCCGATGTACACGGTTTTAGTGGTCAAACCTGCGTATGTACGCGCTTATATGTTTAAAAGTCGCGTATAGCATTTTTCATGTGTTTTTAGGGATGATCAAGGAAACATCAAAGGACAAAATGTGGTCCATAGGGTCTAAGGAGTATGCAGTAGGACAGGGGAAGGCCATACAAAGTGTCATTCACCTAGAGTGGTGAAATCCGCTATAACACCGATCCATTTAAAGCTTCCAGTGTATCAGCTCATGTAGACCTTCATCTCAGATCAGGAGGCCATTCAGAATAGAATAAACCAGTTGATCGAATTAGATGAGAGTAGAAGAAACTGCTTTGACCAAAGTATCATAAATTCAAACAAGCTAAAGAGAACTTTTGATAGATATACCTGGCTAGGATCCTTTCAAGTAGGTGACACAGTCTTGCATTGGGACAGACGACGGGAGAAACCTGGGAAACACGGAAAGTTTGATAGCTTATGGTTGGGGTCGTACATCATTGATGAAGTAGCAGGAACGAATTATTTCTATCTAAATGAACTAGAAGGAGAAAGGTTGAGCCTTCCAGTGAATGGTTTCCTACTCAAGATGTTCTTCCCAGAGACAGTTTGATGCCTTTATTGGCATCGGTGATTTTAGGGCCAATTTCTAAGCCTTGCCCTGCATGTATTTTTAAATTTTATATATCATATTGTTGTATTATAGTTATTTTGTACCATGTGTGAAAATTTTCTTTTGTATATTAGTTTTGTAAAATATTTCTTTTTTGTACATCATAGACTAATTATGTACATTAGTTTGCTTTTAAAGTTGATTTTTTATACATACATGTTACTGGCAAACTTTAATTGCTATGCAGGACCCAAAGATTACAGAGTTCTCACATCCTCTTCTTTAAATCAGACTGTTAGTCAGAGAATGTGTCCCTATATGGAGCCAGAATGTTACCACCTAAGTTGTACTTAGTGGTTTTTTATCAAGTGAGCCTAGTGAACCGGACAAAGATTCTTTGTTCGGACTTCAGAAGACCTTCAGAAGTACTTCTGGGAAGTGCTTGTTGTACTATATTAGATGTTCATATCCCATGGGGGAATTGTAATAAATGTTCTAGAATGATAGTGTCTGTAAAATACTTGGTCTCTTAGACTTTATTTGTCAATTCGATCAGCCCAGGGTGTTTTTTCCCTTGGTTATTATTGGTTGTTGAATAAACGACTGATAATTTCTGAGTTTTTCACTCCATACCTCCAAAGTTGGGGTGGTCAGCTTGGCATTTAGGCCTATTGAGGTTATTAGAGTCTATGTGTCAATGTATAAACATGCTAGGAATCATGGTCAAGTCATATGAACATGTCTAAGTCCCCTTAGGTTTTTCATTTTTTTAAATTTTTTAATTTTATCAGTTTTTTTATTAAAATTTAATTTTTCCAAAACTTAGGCTATTTTTAATAGTTTAATTGGAAAAATTGGTTGTGTAATAAAAGTGGGCCAAATAATTAGTTTTAGTCATGTAGGTGCTCATTTTCAAGCTAAGATCACCATGTAAACCCATCGACCCACTTTTTTCAGGTTTTGAGTGATTTTTCATCATTCGGGTCAGATAACCCCAAAAAATCTATTATTGATTATTTTAATTAATAAATTTATGAATAATGGAGCAAATCCAAAATCCTATATCAGTGGATTCTCAACCAATTTGATTGAAATAAGTCATATTTGAACTAGATTGACTGGATCTGACAAATCCTTAACTGAAGGAGGTGATATGGATAGATCCAGAGTTGAACTTCAACATCCTTTATGGGGAATTGCGCCTTCTCTCTCTCCTCCACACGTGTGGGCTCTCTTGGAAGATATATGGATTGATAAGTCAGTATGTGGGTTGATATGACAGCTCAATAAGCCCCCTGATTGAGAAATAGGCTCAGTCAGCTTCATATTGGCATTGATGGACTCTCCTTCAGCTACACTGGTCTGTCTCCTTGGGATTTGCACCCCATAGGCTGGATCTCCTATTTTTTGTATAAATAAAAGCTCAGGCTGTCTCTTCCAAGCTAATTAGAGTTAGATTGAGGATCTATTGTTGTTGTAATACTGTGTAATATCTTTTTCTATTGGAGTAAAGTGAAGCTTTGGAGGCCAAATCTGTGTAACTCTTTCATATGTGTGGATTTAACATTGTCTTGCAGTTGTTTACCGTTGCTTTCTCTCAATTTCTGCATCTGATTCATGTCTGGTTTAATGATTTAGCTGAATCAATAGGAGTATAGCTGGGTAAGTAAGATTACTTTATTTTCAATATCTCATAGTATATATGCTTAAAGATTCATATCATATATGTTTAAATAAGTTTATTTGCATGTAATCCCTCTCTTTCTTCATATATTTCTATCCATATCTCATAAGGTTTTGTGCAAGATTGTTTGTTACTTTTGAGGTAATATGGGTTGGATGAACTATGGATCTAGCTTGACTCCACTGGGCATCTGACTATTTTTTCAAGGCATTGTCCCTCGGCATTCCACTAACTAGTCTTCTTTGCAGATCCATTCCCTGACAACAAGCGCTCTTCCATTCCTCTTCCTCCTTCAAATTTATTCAAAATCAGTATGGTTACTTGTTTTTCAGCCTTAAATTTGTTTAGATATATCAATTTCATATTTCATATTACATATATATTTCTTCCTTAAATCTCATAAAACTAGATCTCATTCCTAAAGAAAATTTACAAGCATTCTAGATCTAGTTTTAGGGAAAATTGTCATTTTTCAAGGCTATGAAAGTAGATCTAAAGCTTGTTGAATTCAAGGTTGTTTCCTTAAAAATTAAAAAGTTATATTCAGCAATTTAAGATCTTCATATTGGATGCTCCTAAATCAGGCCAAGATCCCAAGGAAAGCTTGCTTTCCCTGGTTCTTTTTCTGCTTCTTTAAAAACTAGTTTTAACTTAGAAGTTTTGGGTAAAACATTTGTTCATCCAAAAGTAATTTCAAAGTACTTTTGGGAATATTTAACTATGATATGCTTGTTTTTTTAATCAGGTTTAACATAAAATAGGAGGAGGCGATGTCTGGAAATCATTTTTGGACCATTCGAAACCCCCCAAGGGGTCTCCGTATTCCAAAAAAATTCAAATTTTTGCAATTTGTAAACCTTTGGTCTCATTCCATATAAGGAATGAGTGGATTAATTTCAGTTTTATGATATTGTAATTGCTTCTAATAAAAATAAAAATCTTTTCGAATACACTCTTTCGAGCCTATTCACCCCCCCCCCCTAGGGGGATTTGCATCTGTGTCATTTTTTAATTTTTGTTCATATTTTTTTCAATATAGTGTAGTTCTATTCTATAGGGTAGTATACTTTGACTTATAATCATTTCCATATTCCATATCTGGTGGTTTAAAAGTAATTTTAATACTTACACCACGAGCTTCCTTTTGAGCCGAAAGGTGAAGAAAGGGTCGTGGTAGTTTAATTAGAAAATTGTGGTTTTCTTATCTGTTTATGCTTCATATGCTATCATCATTTGTTTTAGTAGTAATAATAAAATCAACCCCTCCTTGATTCCCCAATTGAGGTCCACTTGGACTGAAAGAGGTTCCTGGAGGGTTTTCTTTTTAACAAGAACACCTCTTTTAAAATTTACTAAAAATAACAAAGACTCTGATGTGTATGCTCTGTACTTGGATATGGTTTGTTTTATAATTCAAGCTGCATCAAAATCACTTGAGTGACTAGAATAATTAGGATTCACTCTCCCCAAATTGACAAACCATCAGGCGAAAATCTAACGCCTCGAATGAACTGTAAACGATGGCAAAATACCCAAAGGAGTGGGAACAACTAGAAAGTGACCTAGAGGCACTGATCTTTGTCACACCCTGATGGGTGTGTTACAAACAATAGTCTCTGAGACTCCATTCCATCCCACAAACACCTTGCGGGTAGCCGTGAATGTTCACTTTTGGACATACTCCAAGTAGCCCTCGGGTATATCTGAAGTCCCCTTTTCGCCTAATTTAATTCATCCACATTCCACATTAATTTAAAATCTACCAAGAGACATTTGCAAAACATTCTTTCAAGCGCATGCAAGCACATTATTTTCTCTGTTGACTCCATTTAAGGTACTGGTGATTTATTTGATCATTTCCTTCGATTATATATATATTGAGTGTCATTACCATGATTATCTGCTTTAAATATTGCATCTTGTTTCCACTGGTTAATTTCAAACCACTCCTAAACAACTTAATCAATATAACACCATCACACTATGTAATTAGCCTTAGTAATTTAATAGGCTCTACCACCCTTGGCTTCGTTAGGAGTTATCCTGAACGGAGGAGTCAAGAACAAGGTGACAGCCTTGACTCGAGACTTTCCCCCAAGGACACACCGAGTGGCTTGAATATTTATGCCATGTAACCTAGTTGTGTGAAAGGCGGAAACAAGACAAAGTTAAACAAAATAAACATAAGAACAATAAACTAGCACTTAGGGTTTAGAACTAGGTAGTATTCTACAAGTTCTTATAATAACTTATACCAAGATAATATTTTCTTTCTGCACTAAAACAGAGGTTTCTACTGTAAACCTCCAGGAAATTTACCTAGGGTTACGAAAGACAGGTTTCATCTTATTCACAAACTTGCATAAACTTACATTTAAAATTAAATTTAACAGTTGTAATTATTATTTATAAAAAGTAAAAATAGAAAAAAAAAACCAAAATTTATTCTTGTAAATTCCATCTTTTTCCAGATCCATAGGGTACTTTTAAATATTAACCCTTTTGAGTAAAACAGAGTACTAATATTACTCTTAACACAATAAAAATTCCAATAACACATTGCACTATAAATCATTCTAAATTACATGATATTAAATTAAAATATCACTATAACAATTTGATAAAAACTAAATAAAATAAGTTTAATGCCTTTTATAAATATCGGTCGAGGCTTAGGCTTGTTCAAAGAAAAGATTATACTTTACAAAACAGTAAAACAAAATAACAACTATTTCATTCATAACAGGTAGAAACCCTGTATCTTTTTACAAGTCTCGAATGAGTAAACAGTCTTTCTCTTCACCTATGAAATCCATTTAAAATTTATTTAACCTGACAAAGGTCAAACAACATTGTCATGGATTAAAGCTGAGTTCTAATATGAAAGTAAAAGAAATTCACATCGTCCAGGCTGTAAAGGCACTGACACTAAAACCCTAGTGTCATAGTTGCTTTAGCCTTCAACCTTCTTGCACACAATACCCTCTAAGGTTTTGAAGTAATACAAGAACAAACAAACAAAAAGTAACAACCTAACATGTAAACTAAGGCCGTGCCTTAACCAGCAGGGAAGCTTTCCCTTTTTGTTTCAAACCACCATAACACCAATGCAGGAGAAACCCTCAGCATGCTCGGGGCTTACCAGGGTCTGCGTATTTGGAAGTTGAAGGAACCAATTCGCTTCCAACATCCAGAGTGGTAGCGAAGACCTGCAAGGAGTAACAATCCATTGGTTACAACCATTTTATGAATTTAAACCATTCAAAATTCACTTAAAATGAAAAACTATGTTAGGTCGTTACCTGAATGAACTTGAGGAAACTGGCCACCTGAGACTGCTTATTGGCACCTTGCCAGAAGCTAAGAAGATGCTGAGTCACGAACCCTAAGGGAAACGAGCATTACTCCAACAAGAACGAAGAGTACCCTTTTATAAACTCTATCCACTGTTTATTTTTCTGAAATGACAAAGAGGAAAAAAATTTCTACACCCTCAGTAAGCTACATGAATGTTTAAGCACCAAAGAACTTCCTTACTACCTCACTTAAACCAGCCCACGGCGTATTTTTCTGAAAGCAACCTGCGAAAGGGAGGTATGTACAGGATTACAACTACCATGAGCTCTCAGCTCGACCAAAACCAACGAAGGAATTCTCACTCTGTGAAGTGAATGGGTAGGGTTTAGTCTTTTAAGCCAACCATCTCGTGGTTGAGACCATACCCATGTATCCACCAGAATAATTTGCAATTCGAGAGTGCAAGTCAATAGTGGAGGATGGTTCCTTTCTACATCAAATAATTGTTAATAAAAAACTCTATAATCATTAAACCAATTCAATTTATATGATTTCCAGTAATGTAATATTACCATGGAGTTATCAATATTTAGTGTATCACTATAGGATATAACATGAAATTTTCTTCTAGGGTTTCTTTGTTAATAAATCAAGATAAGATAGATATGTTTATTAACTATGTTAGAGGGAAATTGTGAGAAAGACATATTTTTACTTTTAAACTATAGTAATAAGAAGAGCTAGTGATTCTTGGACTTAGCCTTTGGACTTGTTAGAATTGAAAGAGTGTTTGGTTAGCTAAGAACCAAAACGATATAAGAAATCTCAGTGAAATTCTAGCAACTTAATAATGAATTTATAGATAAAATTAAAAGTAAATTGGTTATTCATTGAGAGAATAATGTTTATAGAGTCCTATAATGAAGGTAATTGCAAGAGACACCAAACAATATTGAGTGATCTAAGTATTAAACTCTGAACTATATTCTTTCTATTTACACTTAAAATTACAATTATTGTAAACAAGAATATAAGTGTTCATTAGTATTTTAATTATAAGTATCTAATTGATTTGAGTACATTTGATAGTAATTGATCATGATGTTTTTTCACTCATACATATGTAGTTTGGTTTCAACGTCTTTACGAAGTTTTAACAACATAATCAAGGTCAACATTACCTCTTATGGAGTCAAGCTGCAGTTAAACTTTCTAAGTCTAGCATCATATCCATGCTAGGGCAGTATCTTCTTTACCTAAATATAAATATTATTTTTTACTGGAACTTAAGCTTACCTGTTAAAACCTGTAAAGAATCATCAGTCCCACCGTGTTAGCTAGAATCTAAGTAAGCCCCAAACACCCTAAGAAATTTTCCCTACTTAACAAAATAAATCAACATTATTTTCTAGCATCGGTAAATTACAAGTTCTTTTCTACTTTACGAAAAATTACAACTGCTAAGTTGTAAACAGTACTAACACAGTTTTTAAAGGCAAGCCCCTAGATAATATAAATTCTCATAAAGAAGTAATATGTTCTTCTCTTTCAAAATATTTTATTCTCTGCTGACAATTAGGCGTATTTTAGTGGTGACAATTGACATTTTATGTCAAAGGAAAAATTTTAAATTTTTATGAATTTTTGGGTTATTACACCTATCCTTAGTTCTATCAGTTCCTCAACTTTTTATCTCTTGTTAAATTTCTATATGCAAGGTTTTTGGATACTCATAAGAGTTATAGCCCAATTGTTGGCATTTGTAGTAGATTATAGTAAATATTTCTACACTTCTTCCTACAAAAGTTACTCTTCTTCCAAATCTACCTTTGCCTCTGATGTTTTCACTACCCCTTCTATAGTCTAGTGTAGAGTTTCTTATAGTACCCTCATCTCTCCTCACTTGATTTCTTTCTTCTTTCTTTTCTCCACTATTGTGTCCTTTAGTAGAAGTAAATTTTCCACCTCCTCTCACAATAGTCTTCCCTTTTACTCTGGAGGTATTCCTAGTGAGTTTTTCCTCAACTTTTAAGGTTAATTGGTAAGCCTCTCTAGTTGTCCTAAACCTTGAAAGGATCAATGTGGGAATATAATAAACTCACTTCATAACTTAGGATAAAATATTTAATCATTTTTGATTAATTTCCTACCCACTAGACTAGATAGTTCGCATCCACTTGCAGCACATAGTCAACACTTTCCATATATACCCAAGGAGCACTTTAATCTCGATTCTGGGTTGATCATGTCCACTTTATTGACTGCCAAAATTAGTAACTTTTATTTCGTACAGATTTTTCTTTTACTGTTTTATTCCATCTTTTCTGTTGATAAGGTAAAGCTAGTCAACTAGGAAACTGCTATCTTTTACCCATCCTACATGATTTTCTCTCCATATTCCAGGATTATCATGTTTTTCCATAATTCTTGACAACACACTCATGCTTTTTCTAGTTCATGAGGTCCTTGACTTATTTGAGAAGTTCTTTAGCCACCTATGGGGGTTTATCATATTTAGTAAGTCTAACTTTCTAATATTGATGAGTTTTCTCCAATACAACTCAATTTTACCTATGAGGGACGTAATATTTATGTACAATATTATTCATCATTATTCAATGGAAGGATACACTCCAATAATCATCTCTTCATTCATGTGATTTAGTCTCTATCCTTCTCTCTATTTTTCCTGTGTATGCTTGTGAGAATTATCTGAGTAGAAAGATCTATTTCTTGTGCTTCTTCTTAGAATCTTTACTCATTGAATTAGACCTGCTATTTCTACACTCAACTCATCCCAAATAGCATATTTCATCCCATTCACATTTCTAGCTATAATTTCTTCACCTTCGCCTATCTTTCCTGACCTTAAGATAGTCTGTAGAATTCTTCAGTGAATTCTTGAACAATCAACACCTTTTTCCTTAGGTTATACAATTTTTTGAATAGGGTTATCATGTATTCATTAGGAAAAAAAGTATCCCACATCTTGGCAACCATTTTGTGTTGAGTTTTAATTTTATTGTTTCCTTTCTTTACTCTATTAGCTTGTACATTTTCCCACCACAACAAGGCATGGTGTTTTCCCTACAAAAAGTTAGGAAAAATTCAGACAGAATTATTCTTTGGAAGATAAAGAACCTAGTCGCAAGAGAGGGAAGAAGAGATGTGACAGAAGAAAATTTGTGACAAAATAAGAGATGTGATGGAAGAGAAGTTGCGACAGAAGAGAAGACACGATGGAAATATTGGAAATAAGAGATGTCACAACAGAAGAAACCACGACAGAAGAATATTAGAGCAATGAAAAGGACAACTCGACTAATCGTGGGTAAAGAGATAGTTAGAATAAAGAACACTTTTGGTAATAAAGAATCATTGTATTTTGGGATAATACTACTTATTTTCAGTTGTAACTAAATGTATGAGAATATAAATGAATTCCTAAAGGCTAACAGAAAAGAATCAGTTGATTAGGAAAGTTGAAGCATATAAAAGAGCAAACAAAAGTTGTGTGCAGGGTTGGTCGGGTTGGTGTTGTAGCTGATTGATTGTTTTTTTTAGCAAGTTGTTTCCAAAGGATGTGTAGGTTGAGAAGAGAAAAAGAGAGTGTTGTTTATATAGAGAACCGATTGAGGCTGTGTGTAGATTGACTGTTGGGAGAAGTAGAGGAGAAGTACTTAGACCCAAAAGCAGAGAGAATGAGAGGAGATAAGTCTATATAAATTGTAAAGAATACCTTAAGAGGAGTCTACAACTAAGTGTGCAAATGAAAGGTGCTCATATATTTCTCATGCCGTATTAAGATCTCCTTGCTGGTTTTTTCCAGATTAGTTTCCATGTTAATTGTTGTCTCTTTGTATCATTTATTAATGTGCTTATGTCGATTTCATGTATGTTGTAAAAAAGTAAATCTAGATGTGTCGCTCTGCATTTGTTTATGAAGAACCCCTCATAAGTGTATGTCTCCCTACTTATTGGATGAATCTATAATAAGGTTGTTATGTTGCTTACTATGATATGTGTCGACTGGTAATTAGACTAACATCTTGAATGAATAGACAAGGGATAAGAAGTATAAACCCCATCTTGGTTAAGCGATGTGATAAGGTACAATGCAAGAGTATAAATCCCCACCTAACTGCAAAAACCTTTTTCTGGAAGTTCCCCTTAAATATATCTTGGGTGTGACTACATCTTCAATGCAGGTGCTACTAGTTGATCCTTACTCTGTTGGGCCCATATATGGTATTTTGTTGACGACCAAGGACTTGAACCTAGGTCTACCAGAGGTAGAAAGAGAACAAATGGTTCTGTTGGAGGGTCCTTTTTGGGTCATGGATTTGTCCAAATTTTCATTATTTATTGGCACCTATTTCATCCCTCTTCTTCCTATTATTCCTCATTTATCATTCCATTTTCCATCCATTTTCTGTAATTTCTCTTAAAATATTATATTACTCCCATTGATGATTTAGTGGTTAATAATTATTATTTTCCTTTATTTTTGATGAATTTAAGACTATTATGCATGATGTTACTGAAGATGGTTTATGAAGCAATCTCTTGTAGCAAGACTCATGGTTCAATCCTCCAAAGATGGCATACTAGCACACATCTACATAGAAATATACAACATGTTTGTGTTATTCGGTTTGATTAAATGGATTCATGATCTTGAATTTGTACCCAGATACAACATGGAATCCTCCATCTCATGATCATACGGTCCCAACCAAAAATGCATGATAGAAAAGAACACATTGATTTGCATTGCAATTTTCAGGCATATGAAGAAGAATCTCGAAAATATGGGACATGGGTTTTGTGCAAAACGACCTCAATTACTTGCATCATGAAAAAACTCCCAAAAAAACCATAGTATGAGAGATATAGGTGCTTCTTTAAAGGGTATTTTTCCATATTTACTATTGTGATTGGTGTTTCAAAATAGCAATTTGTTAAAACAGATACTAAGTTGGAAATTTGGATCCTCATCTTGATGAGATATTTTTATGTATAAATCTATAATCAATCTCATGTTCAAGGAGTTGAACAATTAGTATTGAAATTAATTATTATATTCGGATCCAAATTTGTAACAGTTTAAGCTTGGTTAATAGATGCTAGTGGTTTTCTAAAGAAGAGTTGTATAATTTCATTGTGGAGATCTGGCTTTGCTTAGTGGAGGAAGGGCCCTCTTCCATGAGCATATGTTGGTATTATTGATTGTAAGTCTGTTAGTGTTTGGATTTGTTTATTATTTAGTTCTTGATTTCATTCATTATTAGATTTATCGTTGTTGTTATTTAGGTTAATTCCTTTTGATAGATCGTTGGCCAACATAGCACTTCTTTCATATTTATGTAATAAGATCTTGCTTCATAAGAGTTGATTTTTATTGCAATTTTTGAACTGTTTATATTTACAGTTTGTTTTTATGAATATGTTTGGGGTTTGATTTCTCTTCAAGAATGTTTGGTCTAGTTTACCATGAGTTTCGATTTCATACCAATAGATCAACATTGTCAGGTAGAAATTTTGCTTACATAGATATTGCAAGATAGATTTGAAATAAAAGACTTCCTAGGGTTGACAATTTATGTTTTTCAATTTTCAACTGTTTATTTCATTGGACAATTAATCTTCCCAACATTTTGGCCTTTTTCCAGGAAAGTTATCAACGATTCAAAAGTACATATGACATTGTTTTGTAGATGCATTGTTAAAGTAGAGCATGGTAAATGTGTTCCTAATTCTAGGGTGTCTGGGTGGTCATACGCAGTGAAGAGATACACATCCTTTGACAGACTGTAACAGGATCGAACTCATAAGAGTCAAGGCATGTAGGATGGCCCATCACTAATTTTCATTTCATTAAATTTGGTTTTAAGGGTTGTGTGATTTCCAAAATTTTTTTAGTGTGTGTTATTTCTTTTCTACAAGAGTGGTTTTATTATTGCAGCTAGTTTAATTCATTTAGATTTAAATTCAAATTGTAGTTAAATTATGGGTGCTGTAAGAACCCCCCTCCTTCTACTAATCCATTTATTGACAGAAGTCAGAAACCTATCCACCTCTCCAGAAGTGAAAGAAGAACCAACATTCCATGAGTCACACATATCTAATGGGGATGAATCATTCGAACCTTAGATTGTGGAGGCCAAAGAGGAGATGCAGTGTGATCTAAACCAATAAGGGAATCAATAATATCATAGTTCTATTGAAAAATGGTTCGAAATAGTTATGAGGTCACATCATTGTTTCATTCTCACTTCCTTATTTGTATCATATTATTTCTTGCACCCGGTCTCTCACACTCTCATATTATTTAAAATACATTTTTCAAACTTGACTATGAATATGTTTATAATCCTATTATGCATGTGTTTACATTGGAAATATGCATACACTTGTAAAAATTATTCTATTTCCACATAGAATAGGGTAGGATAGAATAAAAGAATAAACCCATGCTTTTGTTCTTCAATATTTATTTCAAATTAGTATGCTCTCTCCCTGCACCTTGTTTTGATCTGAAAGATTAGAAAGTAGAAATCCAAGGAATGGCTATGGTATATTTTCATGAATGCTTTGGAATTGTTGAATATTTGAACAAAATGCTTAAATAAATTTTTATCTTCAATTTTCAGAATTTAATTTGTCTCTATTTGTTAGAAAACTCCCTCCTGAAAAACAAAATTACAGTAATTAGATCTAATCTAGTTTTTGGAATCACTGAAAAGAGACATCAAAAAATGAGATCGTCTTAAGTTGTGCCATTGCCGAAAGATAAAAATGTATTTTATTTTTCCTTGAATTTGTTTCATTAAGCACTATTTTTGAATTGTAGATCTCACATTTTATTGCAGATTAGTGCTATGTCTTTTTTCAGGTTCGAGGACAATAAAAAAATAATGCTTTATGAAAAAGTGATTTCTAAAGATCACAATATTTTAAGAAAAGCATGTCTCAATGAAATATTGAAGGAGATAATCTCATCACACCTGTCATACCATTTGTTTCCAAAAGAAACCTATGAAGAAGCCAATTGTTCTATTATCACCTTCCTCCTTTCAAAGCTTTAAAATCCATTGATAACGAAGTCCCAATTTCCAGTGCTTGTGTAGCCAACCATAACCTTTTATTTTTCTATCACTACTACATCATGACTGCACATATACTTTCCATTTCCGAGTTTTAGACTTTCTGAGTCATTTTCCTTTTTCTAAATAAAAAACTATTTGGTATTGACATATCTTATCTATAGTCCTACCAATTATTTTATATACTCATATTGGATGATGTGGAATTTATTAAGGTACACCTTCCAATAGTGTTGTCCCATCGACCTCAACACATGATCTGGGCAACAAGAGTTGAATCATGCATAGTACCTTGGAGTTTACATGCATCAATGGTAAATTTCCTCGCTGACAATTAAGGGAATACATCAATGTCTCTTATTTTTCATATTCTATAAACAACTCGACTTCAACACGTCTATTCGTACATATCAGGTTGTACTATTGTACCTTGACAACTCATTTTCATGATTGGTGAGTTGTCTCGCATTAATTAACAATTTTCATGAATGATTGGTCATCCAACGAAGTTTTTCCATGTTCAAATTCAAAGAGCATCCATTCACATGGATTAAATTGTACATAAGAGTAGATATTGAACATAGATTATATATTCTAATTATTCCAACACTTCAATAGTACTTTTTCATTTAGTTCAGCTTGCACGGTTCCTCATTTCAGATCATATTCAACCTTCATCAGTTTCAGCTTCCAGCTACATCTATTAGTAGAAATTAGCAGCCCACATCAGCCTCAGTATGCATCAGTACATTCATGTCAACCAAGGCTTCCACAGAGGTAAAACTTGAGGTAAAATATTATACGTTTTTTATTTATTAGAAATTTATGAAGATTTCATGAAAAACCACTAAAAAATCCTCTACCTATTATACCCATACCCTTTTTTCTCCATTCATTCCCATCCTTTCATATTCAAACCTAAGTCCTCACTCCATTCAAACCAATTTCTCATTTTCCTCTCTATAAATACCTAAATTCTAGTTCCACATCTCCTACATCCAAACATGAGAAGGTTCCCGACTGCCACCACACAAGAACCAGCAGTAGGAAGCAAATACATGTTGTTGTTTCTCTATAAAAACCAACAACCCTTGCAAAAGAAGACCATGTTACCCATAGTACCATTCAACAGAAATCAAGGCACTTGATCACACTAAGAATTAGAAAGTCAGGATAGCCACAAGAACCTACTGTAGAACGAGTTGTTGTAGAATACTACACAACCATTCAATAAAGAATACATTCAAAGGTATGAGGTTTTTCATGACTCATTGATGCATGCATTGGTTCACTTCTTCACAATTGTTGTGAGTCTCCAAGTCAGCTTGAATTCCAAATCAAGATTGCATAGGGTATGTGGGTTGGAAATCATCTCTTGAATATTAAGAAGGAGTATTTGAAGGACACTTGTTCTTGTTGTCAAGATGATGTAATATGTTGTTTATAACACTCTCATAGCAATACTATAGTAGACTTCATGGCAATCAATTGGTTCAGGCATGAAACAACTTGCAAGGTCATTAGTTGTTGGGTATTTCTTTCATTGTTTGGTTATTGATTGTACACATTTCTGAGATCAGTTTCAGCATTTTTATAACAACGATTAACCATATTTTTTCAAGATTTGATAGGTACTTCGACGTGAAAAGGATTTCATAGTGTTTTCTTGACATCCCTTGTTTTGATTATACACATGGATTTACTTAAGGATAAAACATATGTGTTATATGGATTGCATTCATAAGGATTTGATGGGTTGTCAAGTTCATAGATATCTCAAGAAAGAATGATTACAATTCCTTTCCAACCCATATGAACATCGTGGTTGTTTTTCTGTCTGCACATTATTTTCCTACTTACTGGTACACTTCATTGTTTGAAAGCAGTTTATGTGCTCATAATATTTACATGAAAAAGTATGAGTTTATTCACATATTGAAAGGATACTATGAATATAAATCAATATGAGATTTATTACACTATCATAAGAAAGAAAATGCATTTTGAGCCTATATCCATGTGGTGGCAGTATATTTATCGGTATGGTATTTTTAGAAGCATTGAGTAGAGTCTATTATAGAGGTTTGAGCATATTAAAAGCATTGCCATTCTTCTACCTACAATGCTTAAATGAAAATCTTTCCCTCTTCTAGCAAATTGTGGAAGCACTCTCCTGTACATTGAAATTTTCAAATCAAAGGAATTGCATGGGTAAGAGAAGTGTTTTGAAAGTGTATAACCTTTGGTTGAAGGTCTCAATTTGGAGCTCCAAACTTACAGGTACTTAGAACAACCTTCATCTAGAACGATAAGTTCATATAAATTCAAATATTATGGGGGTAAGGATGGTAAGTACTGAGATTTATTTTCATGGATATGGGTATATGCCATAGTCCTCCATCCCTATTTTTCATTTGGGGAGTTCTTTTCATGGATTTACATTTTCCAAATGTCTTAGAAAATCAAATAAACATAGGAATTTGATGCACATATTCTTGATGGTCATAAAAAATCTCATTATGTTTGCCACAACTCTTGCATTTTCCAAATCTAATATATGCTCTCTCAACAAATTGAATAAGCTTCCTTGCTAAAGTTGTGAATTTTTTATTTAATAATTGCATTACAGTAATGGCTTACAAAATATTTGGGCAGACATTATTCAACATGATTCAAGCCTTTTGTTGTGCAACAAGAGCATACTTACTTATATAAAGGTATCTAGTAGAGGATTCATTGTTCATGCCTTTCACATGTCATTTCATGTTCATCATTTTGAGGATTCAGTTTGGGGGAGGATTGGTGTGTATATCAAAACTTGTGTTCTTCCTTGAAGAGTCTCATCACAACATGAGTACATGATGTATCCTCAGTTTTGGGGAAATGACTATTTCCAACTTAGCTGAAAACACTTGTATTCCATGAGGACATGGGAATAATTCAATTTGGGGGAAAAGGCGTTATTATGTTTCCTAGTTTCTCTCTCATTTTCCTTTCATAATTTTTTTCCTCGTATATATAAAATGCATAATTTGAATTCCACATATCTCACAAACCATGAACTAGATTCTCATGATTTTTGGATAGGAAGTGCATAATATTAAAATGAACAGCCCTAGTAAGTTTTAGCTCAATCCAATGCATATTTGTTTGAGAAAACGACCAAGTTTCATAAAAAACATGTTGCACAATTTTTGAGAAAATGGCCATCATCACCTACAACCATTTTGCATTTTTCTCGAAATGTGTGATGTGAGTATCTCTGATTGTTTGTGTGGAAATTCATTGGACTAATAAAATATTTCTTGCAAATTTTATCCATATCCATTTTGTAATTTGTGAGAAATTGGTTCAGAAAGTTTGTTGAAACATCTACTGAAACAGTTGCTGAAACATCTGCATAAATTTTCCAATCAATGACTTATTTTCCTCATTTATTGAAATTTGTGAAGTGGGTCTTTCCCAAATTTGGTTTGGAAATTAATTGGACTAGTAAAATGTTGCTTGCAAAATTTCAGCCAAACCCAGTTTGTATTTTGTGAGAAATTTGTTCAAGAAGTTTGTTGAAACACCTACAAACTTTGCTAATACAACCTTTAGTGGATTCTTTGCTTATATTTTAATATTGGTGAACTTGGTTCTTGTGATTTTTTATATGGATAAGCATGAGAAAAATATGAGTAGGACTACAAAATTTGAGTAGAACCCAGTTTGTATTTTGGGAGAAAATGGTCTAAAATTTTTGTTGTTATAATTGTTGAAACACCACCAACTTCTCCATTAACCTTTCAGCTAAATTCTTCGTTATTTGCTGAAACACCTCCAAATTCTCCGCTATTTTTTTCACTAAATTATCCACTATTTTTTGAAACACCGCCAACTTCTCTGCTAAAATTTCCAGCTCTCGTGTAGCTTCTTTAGGACCGTAGTGCTCCCATTGCACCTTTACCTGTCCTATTGCTCGGTTCAAGAGCATTGTGACCTTCCGGGAAAGGATGCATATAGGCTCGATTTCGAACTCTCCCACTTGTTTCACCTACATCACATCCCAATTTATTACATGGTTAGGATCATGTACATATTTCTTCAGAAAAGAAACATGAAAAATATCATGAGCCCTAGTGCTAGCAGGAAATCCAAGTCTATATGCAACTAGTCCTATTCGTTCGATCACTTCAAATGGCCCACAGTATCTAGGAGACAACTTGGTACAACTACCAAGCTTCAAGGAAATTTTATTTGCCTTCACCCTAAGGTAAACATGATTCCCAATACTGAATTCTCTATTCACCCTATGCTTATCTGTATAGATTTTCTATCTGTCCTGGGATGCCTCTAGATTCTGTCTAATTTTTACAACTTCCTGCTCCATCCCCTTGATCAATTCTGGACCGATGACAAATCTATTCACTGGATTATCCCAAGTTACTGGCGTTCTACACCTCCTACCATACAAAGCTTCATATAGACTCATCCCCAAGGATGCTTGTTTTCCATGGTTATAAGCAAATTATACCAAGTGTAAATAGTCTTCCGACTTGCATGGTTTGTCCATCACATACATGTGAAGCATGTCTTCAAGCACTTGGTTAACTCTCTCAGTCTGACCAACAGTCTGAGGATGGTAGGAAGTGATGAAATTCAACTTTGTCCCCAAGTCTGCAAACAATCCTTTCCAAAAATTAGAGGTGGACTTGACCTCTATTTCAGAGATTATTTCCTTAGGCAATCCATGCAATTTAAAAATATCCTTCTTGAAAATATTATCAATTTCATCTATCTTATGCATGGAATTAACCAGTATAAAATGAGTTGTCTTCACCAACTTTTCCACCATAACCATGATGGAATCATGTTGTCTCCAAGTCATCAGCAATCCTGTAATAAAATCCATGGAAATAACTTCCCATTTCCATTTTGGAACCGACAAAGGCTATAAAAAACCTGTTGGGTGTTGATGCTCCACCTTTACCTCTACTAATTCATGCACCTTGAAATATAATCATCCATGTCCTTCTTCATGGCTGTCCAAAAGTACTATTTCCTTGCTGTAAAAATTGTCTTCTGATATCCTGGGTGACCAGAATATGGAGTTTGATGGATTTCATCCATAACAACCCTCCTCAAATATGCCACATTTGGAATATACATTCTACTCTTATAATTAAGAAGTCCATCCTCTTCTAAGTAATAAGTCCATCCTCTTATAACTTATAACCTTCGTACTTCTTTTCAAGGCTTTGCTGCTATAATTTGTCCTTTACCTGCCCATACATTTCATCTTCAACATTATGATTAATAATCTATTGTCTCAAATCTTATTGGAAATTACTAATAGATGCCACATGCATCTCTTCCACCTTTCTGCTGAGTGCATAAGCTACCTTGTTCTCTTTTCCTTTTATGTGCTTGATTTCAAAATCAAACTCACATAAAATTTCCAGCCATCTAGCTTGCCTAGCATTTAGAGTAGGCTGATCAAACAAATATTTTAGACGATAGTGGTCTGTCCTTAACTCAAATTTTCTTCCC
This sequence comes from Pseudotsuga menziesii, assembly GCA_001517045.1. NCBI lineage: Eukaryota > Viridiplantae > Streptophyta > Pinopsida > Pinales > Pinaceae > Pseudotsuga > Pseudotsuga menziesii. The sequence continues at coordinate 78,277 of LPNX010257580.1, read as the reverse complement.
ATCACGTAATGCCTTCACATCCTTATAGATTGTACTATGTGTTACAACCTAAGTTGTACTTAGTGTTTTTTTTATCAAGTGAGCCTGGTGAACCGAACAAAGATTATTTATTCAGACTTCAGAAGACCTTCAGAATTGCTTCTAGAAAGTGCTTGTTGTACTATATCACATGTTCATACCCCGTAGTGGAGTTGTAATAAAATGTTCTATCATGGTAGTGTCTGTAAAAGACTCGGTCTCTTGGAACTTATTTATCAATCCAATCAGCCCAGAGTGTTTTTTCCCTTGGTTAGTATTGGTTATTGAATAAGTGACTGATAATTTCTGAGTTTTTCACTCAATACCTCCAAAGTTTGGGTGGTCGGCTTGGCATTTAGGCCTATTGAGGTTATTAGAGTATATGTGTCAATGTATAAACATGCTAGGCATTATGGTCAAGTCATATGAACATTTCTAAGTCCCCCTAGGTTTTATTTGCTTTTTAATTTTTTAAGTTTTTTTTAAGTTTTAATTTTTCCAAAACATAGGCTATTTTTTGATAGTCTAAATGGAAAAATTGGTTTTGTAATAAAAGTGGGCTCATAAATCAGTTTCAGTCATGGGGGTTCTCAGTTTCTAACTCAGAGCACCCATTAAACCCACAAACTCACTTTTCCTAATTTTTGAGTGATTTTCCCATCACTTAGGTCAGAAAAACCTAAAAATCAAATATTAATTAATCTAATTAAAAATTAATTAAATAATGGAGCAAATCCAAATTCCTAAATCAGTGGATTTTGCTCCAATTTGATTCAAGTCAGTCTCATCGGCTTCATATTGACTAGAGATGACCATGCCTTGATAGAAGGATTTGATCTAGGCTGAAGAGGGAGTGTACCAAAGCATGCATCTTTGGGATTTGCGCCCTCTCTGTCTCCTCCATACGTGTGGTCTCATTTGGATGTGGTTTGGTTGATGTTTCGGTTAACCGGTTGACATGTCAATCTGATCAGCCCTCTGATTGTCAATTATACTCATTCAGACTCGGATAGACTCATATCAAGCTCAACATGACTCCTCATGCAACTACAATCCCTCTCTCCTTGGGAATTGTGCCCCCTTTTGGCTAGCGTTTCAATTTTTCCTATAAATAAAGCACAGTTTCCTCCTTTCCAAGCTAGTTAGAGTTGGATTGAAGAGTTTTTGCTATTGTAATGTTGCTATTTTTCATTGAAATAAAGAAAATATTTGGAGGCAATATGGTGTCATGTTATTATGTGTGGATGAGCATTGCCATGTTTCACTGAGGTAACCTGTATCTATGTTCATAACTTGATTATTTTGATATTGTGGATCCAGTGCTAAAAGATTGATAGTAATTTTATTATGATATTGATAGGAAAGGAATATGTTAATAAGTTTATTGGCTATCTCTTTTTCTTTTGTGCATGTCTAGAGATCTAGATTTAACATGTTTTAGAAGATTATATGCATGCTATTATAATATCTTTGTTTATGTATTAACTGGATCTCACAAGCATCTTGGAAAGCCTTTGGATTATTTTCAGGTTCCTAGCTTGGAGAGGTTTTTGGTCTAGTTTGCTTCCTCACTTTATCCAAAAAAATTTCAAAGCCATAGTCCCTCAACATTCCATTGGAAAGCTCCACGGTTGATCTTCAAGGATACAAGATTTCCTTCTTCTCTTTCTCCTCTTAAAATTTTAAATCTATTTGGTTACTTGTTTCATATCTTTGATTTGCTTAGATATATCATATTAGAGTGAAATTTAACTTACATCTATATTTTCAAGGCTCATAATCTAGATCTTTTTCTTAAAAAGGGTTTCATAAGCATTCTAGATCTAGCTTTAGGGAAATCGTCTTTTTTGCATTGCATTTTAAAGAAAATGTGTAGCTTGCATGCATTAGATTTCTCTTTCATAATTTAAAAGATAAATCTAGAAATCAGTGCACATCATATTGTCTTCCCAAAAGGCAAGCCAATATCCCAAGGAAAGATTGCTTTCCTTGGTTCCTTGTTTCACCTTTTTTTTAACTAGTTTTAACTTAGTTCTTTTCGGTTAAAAGTGTGTTGACCCAAAGGTACTTTCAAAGTGATTTTGGGAATATTTAAGTTTAATAATATTTCTCAGTTTTAGTAGGTATAACATAAAAGAGATGGAGGTGCTATCTGAAAAGTGACTTTTGGGCCATCCAAATCCCCCCATGGGTCTCCCCATTTTTTGAAATCTTTAATTTTTACACTTTGTAAGATACTTGGTTCATTCTATATAAGAAACAAGAGGCATTATATCAGTTTTCTGACATTGTAACTGCTGGTAATAAAAAATAATTTCAAATAGGCTCTTTCAAGCCCATTCCCCATCCCCCCTGGGGAGATTCACGTCATTTTTTTCCTTTTTTTGGCATTTTTCCTATTTTTTTCTCTAGACTAGTTTTATTTATGCAAAATAGTGTACTTTTATTACTTTCATCATATCTTCCATATTATAAAGTCAAATTAACTTTAATACTTACCCCACGAATCCCGATTTAACCGAAAGGTGAAAGAGGATCGTGGTAGATCTAATTAGAGAACCTGTGGTTTGTTTGATTTTTGTTGCTTTATTATTCACTATTCATTTCTGTAAGAAATCAATTAAAATAAGCCCCCTCCTTGATTCCCTGATTGAGGTCCACTTGGATCGAAAGAGGTTTTTGGAGGGTTTTCTTTCTAATAAAAAAAGATCGATTAAAATTTATTAAAAATTACAAAGAATCCGGTGTGTATGCTCTTCATTTTGGTTGCAGTTCATCTGATCACTCAAGCTACATCAAAAGCAACGTGAGTGACTAGATTAATTAGGTTTCATTTTCCCCAATTAACCACCATCAGGCAAAAATCCAACGCCTTGAACAAACCGTAAGCGGTGGAAAAATACCCAAAGGAGTGGGAACAACTGGAAAGTAACCTTGAGGTGCCGATATTTGTTACACCCTAACAGGTTAGTTATGAACACAGTCTCCGAGACTCCATCCAGCCCACAAACACCTTGCGGGTAGCCGTGAAGGTTTTATTTTTGAACATACTCCAAGTACCCCTCAGGTAGATCTGGAGTCCCCCCTCGCCTAATTTAATCCACTCATTTTTCATATTAACTTAAAACATACCAAGATACAATTGTAAAACATTCACTCCAAGCACATGCAAGCACATTTAATCATTTTGCAACTCCATTTTAAGGCACTGGTTATTTGTTTACTTCTTTCGATATATATATTGTGTGTCAGCACTGTGCTTACTTGTGTTTATTTTTCATCTTGTTATCTATGGTTCTCAATTATTAATTTCAAACTCCTAAGCAACTTATTCAATTTCATACCATCATACTAAATTAATTATCCTTAGTAACTTAATAGGGTCTACCCCCCTTGGCTTCGTTAGGACTTGAGCCTAAACGGAGGATTCAAGAACAAGGTGACATCCTTGACTCGAGACTTGCCCCCAAGGACACACCGAGTGGCTTGAATATTTCTGCCACCCGGGTGTGTGAAAGGTGGCAACAATTTTTGGCGCCGTTTATGGGGATAAATCTTTTTTTTCCCAGAGTACGACTTTTGTTTTCTTCCTTTTTGTTTTTTCTTTGTTTGATGAATTCTTAGAGTAGATCTTTAATTTTCATCTGCCGACTCCACTGAATTTTTTAAGTTTTTATTTTTACAAAGAAAAGCAAAAAATAATTTTTGTGAAATATTTATAAATGCTTATTTTTCTTTTTCACATGGCGACTCCATTGAAGGGATAAAACTATGTTATCTCATAAACTTGAGAAGTTTTGTTGTGTGTAGATGAGCCCATGCGACATATAAAAACCTTTAAAGCTCATCACTTGACAGCTCCACCTATTTAGTACAAGGTTTAATGGTTATATCAAATGCATACTATTAATTTTTTGATATGGATGAAGTAAGGGAGTAGTGTGGTGCCCAGATAGCCGGACTTTTTCAGCCTATCGATTTCTGAAACATCCCAGGTTTTCCTAACTTTGGTCATGGTGTGGGGGATGTATATAAATGGCTTCTATTATTTCATGGAAATTATGGTGATTCAGCCATCTGGCATGTCAAATATTTCCTTCAATTGATGGCTAACTCCAATGTGCTTTACGAAGACAATATGATGGAAATGTTTGCTAGTACTTTTTAGGGTGAGGCCTTTTGTTGGCTCTATCAGGGCCTTCCTAATAAATGTATAACCTCATTTCCAAGCTTCCTTTCGATGTTTTTAGAGCAGTGGCATGATGTTAGGGGTAGTATGAATGGTTTGAAAAAGTTCCTTTTAAATATCCTTAACTTCTACCTATCTAGGACAGAGTATCACATGGAAACATATGATGGGCCTTCTTCCATGATACAGAATACTGAAGAATTGGAATCATTTCTTGAACATTTAAGTCAAGAGGAGATCCATGAAAACTCCCATCAAAGAACTTCCTCATAATTATTTAAGAAAGGAAGAAATTAAGCGGTTTATTAAAGAATATGAGGTATCTCTCAATACACAACAAGATTCTGAAGATGGGAATATGCATGACAATCATGTTGAAGAGATTCACAAGGAACCCATGATTGAACACATTATTGAAGACTATCCTCGTGTCACCATAACTGAAAACATTGAAGATTTGAGATTTTCTCAAGATTGTTGCAATGCTAATATTTGTCCAGAAATCTCTCATGAGGAAACCATTATAGAGATCGACACTTATGAAGAAATTTATAATGTGTGTGATGACACTCCTCTATGTTCATCACTTGGGGATGAAGTTTTGGAAAGTTTAGCTTCTTGTAATATATTTGAAACCAAAAATTTGAAGGATTATTATTATGAACAGGAGTAGGGTATTTATATCTTAAGATGTGATACTAGCAGGGAAGACTCTCTCACATATGACATGGATGGGAGTGATGACTATTGCAATTTCATAGATAATCCAACTTGTGAAAATATTATTAAGAATCCCATCCATGATGTGTCCCACAAGGGGAGTGTCTATTCAAACATTTGTGGAAGTCCAATCTACGATACGTCCATAGAGGGAAGCGTGGATACCGGGAAAATCTTAGTATGGAAGAGAAGCATTCAAAATTTTCACATGATCATTTAGAGTCATATCATATAGATCCACACAAATTCAACAGTAATGAATACATTGAGAAGCAGTGTTGTGATAAGTTAGATGTGATGCAGTCAGTGGAATATCAATCTCAACCATCTTCTTCACATGTAGAGGTTCCTTATGATTTGGATCTACTTCGGGCTTATGCAACGAGTTATCATTTTATAAGCCATGATGATCAATATGACGATGTAGTAAGCCTGCCTCATCTTCCTGATTGGTATATCAATCGTATCTAGTCATGGATAGAAGCAACATGTGCAAGCATATGCCAAGTTGTGAAGCAATTTGATGAAGTATTATATTCTTATGATCTCCCATCCAACCCTCCCATTCCGGATCATCACGCAGGTTTGCATTTTCTGAATAAAGTATCATTACTTTGGCTGGTAACCAAAGACAAGGCAAAAAAAAAATTATGTTAATAAAATGCTTAGGTGGTTACATTGGATTTTTTTATTACACCTAACCTTTTTATATCATGCTTAGAGTAGGAAAACAATCTCCTTAAAAGAGAGCATTTACTTTTCGCATTTATGTTTTGTACTTAGCTATAATAAATAACTTTTTTCATTAGTTAGTTACATTTATTTTGTTTAAATAAATCAGCTTAATGGTTCATTTGGTTTCTTATAAAGCTTGTGCTACTGAGGTTTTCTTTTCAAGTTGATATGTTTTTATAGGGTGTATAAGCCAAAGATTCGGGTGTTCTCGTATCCTCTCCTTTCCCTATGACCAGATCGAGCACACATCCCTAGATGGAGCCAGATGTTACCACCTAAGTTGTACTTAGTGGTTTTTTTTTATCAAGTGAGCCTAGTGAACCAGACAAAGATGATTTGTTAGGACTTCAGAAGACCTTCAGAATTGCTTCTAGGAAGTGCTTGGTGTACTATATCACATGTTCATACCCCGTACGGGAGTTGTAATAAAATGTTCTAGCATGTTAGTGTCTGCAAAAGACTCGATCTCTTCGACTTTATTTGTCAATCCGATCAGCCCAGAGTGTTTTTTCCCTTGGTTATTATTGGTTGTTGAATAAACGATTGATATTTTCTTTTTTTTCACTCAATACCTCCAAAGTTGGGGTGGTCGGCTTAGCATTTAGGCCTATTGACATTATTAGAGTCTATGTGTCAATGTATAAATATGCTAGGAATTATGGTTGAGTCATATGAACATGTCTAAGTCCCCCTAGGTTTTATTTTTATTTTTATTTTTTAAGTTTTAATTTTTCCAAAACTTAGGCTATTTTTTGATAGTCTAAATGGAAAAATTGGTTTTGTAATAAAAGTGGGCTCAAAAATTAGTTTCAGTCATGTGGGTGCTCATTTTCTAACTCAAAGCACCCGGTAAAGCCATAAACCCACTTTTCCTAAGTTTTTACTGATTTTCCCATCACTCGGGTCGGAAAACCCTACAAATCAAATATTATTTAATCTAAATAAAAATTAATTAAATAATGGAGCAAATCCAAATTCCTAAATCAGTGGATTTTGCTTTGATTTGACTGAAGTCAGTCTCATCGGCTTCAGATTGACTAGAGCTAACCATGCCTTGACAGAAGGAGTTGATCTGGGTTGAAGAGGGAGTGCACCACAACATGCATCCTTGGGATTTGTTCCCTCTCTCTCTCCTCTACACGTGTGGTCTCATCTAGATGTGGTTTGGTTAGTCTTTTAGTTAATCGGTTGATGTGTCAATCCGATCAGCACTCTGATTGTTAGTTACACTCAGTCAGACTTAGATCATATTAAGATAGACTCAGATCAATCTCAGCTTGAGTCCTCATGCAGCTGCAGTCCCTCTCTCCTTGGGAATTGCACCCCCTCTGGGATAGGGTTTCAATTTTTTCTATAAATAAAGCACAATTTCCTCCTTTCCAAGCTATTTAGAGTCGGATTGAATATTTGTTGTTATTGTAATGTTGCTATTTTTCATTGAAATAAATAAAATCTTTGGAGGCAAGATGATGTCATGTTATTATGTGTGGATGAGCATTGCCATGTTTCACTGAGATAACCTGTATCTATGTTCATAACTTGCATATTTTTATATTATGGATCCAGTGCTAAAAGATTGATAATAAGTTTATTATGATCTTGATAGGAAAGGAATATGTTACTAATTTTATTGGCTATCTCCTTTTCTTTTATGCATGTCTAGAGATCTAGATTTAACATGTTTTATAAGATTATATGCATGCTATTCTAATATCTCTGTTGATGTATTAACTGGATCTCACAAGCATCTTGGCAAGCCTTTGGATTATTTGCAGATTCCTAGCTTGGAAAGGGTGTTGATCTAGTTTGCTTCCTCACTTTCTCCAAAACTTTCTCAAAGGCATAGTCCCTCAACATTCCACGGTTGATCTTCAAGGCTACAAGCTTGCCTTCTTCTCTTTCTCCTCAAAATTTCAAATCTATTTGGTTACTTGTTTCATAGATTTGATTTGCTTAGATCTATCATCTTAGAGTCAAATTTAACATAGATCTATCTTCTTAAGGCTCATAATCTAAATCTTGTTCTTAAAAAGGGTTTCATAAGCATTCGAGATCTAGCTTTAGGGAAATCGTCTTTTTTGCATGGCATTTTAAAAAAAATGTGTATCTTGCATGCATTAGATTTCTCTTTCATAATTAAAAAAGATAAATCCAACAATCAGTGCACATCATATTGGCTGCCCAAAAGGCAAGCCAAGATCCCAAGGAAAGCTTGCTTTTTTTGGTTCCTTATTTCACCTTTTTTTAACTAGTTTTAACTTAGTTGTTTTCAGTTAAAAGTGTGTTGACCCAAAGGTACTTTCAAATTTATTTTTGGCATATTTAAGTTTAATAAGCTTGCTGGTTTTTAGCAGGTATAACGGAAAAGAGGAGGAGGTGCTGTTTGAAAAGTTACTTTTGGGCCATCCAAATCCCCCTGTTGGCAAGGGGTTTGGGGCGAGTGAGTTGTGCAGCGTTGCGGCAGCTGCGTAAGCTCACGCAGTACAACACAAGGGCATATTGGTGTGATAAGTGGTAAAATAACCATTTTTGAATATTTTATGTATATTTTTACCAAGTTTTGTTGCAATAGGTCAATAACGGTTAGAAGTCAGTTATTAGTGGACCCTTGATGTTAAGGCATAATCCTATTTATAGATCCATTTTAAGGAGTCATGTAGCAGTCATATGTTGTGCATGATAAATTGTGAACAATTATATGTAATTGCATGCACAATTGTAAGGGATAAGATCTGGTGCGATCTATTTTATGGAGACTTTTCTATCTTGACTGTGATTTTATTTGGGCTTCTTCTTGATGTATGTAGTCTCCAGTTTTGGAGAAGGATTATGTGGTTTATTTACACAAGATTAATATATGATGCAATGCATATGGCTCAATTATTATCTGTTGTTATCGATCTGTTATGATGTTGTGACTTTGTTTTGTTAGAATGACATGATATAGATGCGATTCAGTCTCTTCCTGCCATATCTATGCGATCTATTGGTTTTAATTTGATGCAATATATGTTTCTGTAACTGTTTGATGCACTATGATGTTCCATGAATAATTCTATGATGATCGCATAAGTTATGATCTCCCTCCTTTGGATCCCCATATCCTCCTCTCCCACTGTCGAAAACTCGGTTCTGACAACTCTCCCTTGAATGGCTCGAGTGAGACCTCATATGCTCCGTAGAAATTGCTGGGTAGGGTAAAACCTATCTAGGCCAGTGATCAGGGAGATTGTGTTGTAGGGCGTTGACAGAGTGGGAACCCTTGTCGACGAAGCTTTGTTGGTGGGCTTCGCTAGCACCCCCTAGGGGTCTCCCCATTTTCAAAAATATTTAATTTTAGCACTTTGTAATATCTTGGGTTCATTCATTATTATAACCACTGGTAATAAAAAATAATTTCGAATGGGCTCTTTCGAGCCCAATCCCCATCCCCCCTGGGGGGATTCACGTCCTTTTTTTCCTTTTTTTGCATTTTTCATATTTTTTGCTCTAGACTATTTTTATTTATGCAAAATAGTGTACTTTTATTAATTTCATCACATCATGCATATTATAAAGTCAAAGTAACTTTAATACTTACGCCACGAATCCCGATTGAACTGAAAGGGGAAAGAGGATCATGGTAGATCTAATAAGAGAACATGTGGTTTGTTTTATTTTTTCTACTTCATTATTCACTATTAATTTCTTCAATCAATCAATTAAATTCTCCCCCCTCCTTGATTCCCTAATTGAGGTCCATTTGGACAGAAAGAGGTTCCTGGAGGGTTTTCTTTCTAATAAAAACACATCGATTAAAATTTACTAAAAATTACAAAGACTCCGGTGTGTATGCTCTGTATTTTGGCTGTGGTTCATTCGATCAGTCAAACTGCATCAAAATAAATGTGAGTGACTAGATTAATTAGGTTTCATTTTCCCCAATTAACCACCATCAAGCGATAATCCAACGCCTCTAACAAACCGTAAGCGGTGGAAAAATACCAAAAGGAGTGGGAAAAAATGGAAAGTGACCTTGAGGCATCGATCTCTATTACACCCTAACAGGTGTAGTATGAACACAATCTTCGATACTCCATCGAGCCCACAAACACCTTGCGGGTAGCCGTGAAGGTTTTATTTTTGGACATACTCCAAGTACCCCTTGAGTATATCTGGAGTCCCCCCTCGCCTAATTTAATCCACTCATTTTTCATATTAAATTAAAACATACCAAGAGACAATTGTAAAACATTAACTCCAAGCACATGCAAGCACATTTAATCATTTTGAGACTCCATTTTAAGGCACTGGTTATTTGTTTACTTCTTTAGATATATATATTGTGTGTCAACATTGTGCTTACTTGTGTTTATTTTTCATCTTGTTATCTGTGGTTCTCAATTATTAATTTCAAATTCCTAAGCAAATTATTCAATTTAATATCATCATACTAAATTAATTAGCCTTAGTAACTTAATAGGGTCTACCCCCCTTGGATTCATTATGAATTGAGCATAAACGGAGGAGTCAAGAACAAGGTGACATCCTTGACTCGAGACTTTCTCCCAAGGACACACTGATTGGCTTGAATATTTCTGCCATGGCCCCCCCAGGTGTGTGAAAGGAGGAAACAATATGGCTACAAGTTCCATATCATGAGTGGCATAATTCCTCTCGTGCTCCTTCAACTTTCTAGGTTCATAGCATGCGACATGGTTGTCTTGCATAAGAACTCCTCCAATTCCTTGACCGCATGCATCCGTACATACCACAAAATATTTCTCTAGGTCTGTAACTTTTAATACCGGTGCATTGGTGAGAAGATACTTTAACTGCTGGAAAATTTCTTCACAGTTCGAGGTCCATTCAAACTTTATCCCCTTCCTTTGCAAGAAGTGATAGCATGTGCAACCTTGGAGAATCTTTCAATGAATCTCCTGCAGTATCTTGCAAGTCCCATTAAGGATCTTACCTCTGTCACATTATTTGGAGTAGGACAATTCTTGATAGCTTCAATTTTGTCAAGGTCCATGGATATACCCTCTTCTGAAATAATGTGACCCAAGTACTGAATTCTATCTTTATAGAAGTCACACTTGCTCAGCTTTGCATACAACTGATGTTATCTGAGCAATTGCAATGTTAGTCTCAAATGTTCTTCATGCTCTTCTTCATTTTTAGAATAAATAAGAATGTCATCAAGGAAAACAAGAACGAATTTGTCCAAATACCTGCTGAAGACACTATTCATAAGGCACATAAATGTTGCTAGTGCATTTGTGAGACCAAATGGTACCACTACAAACTCATAATGTCCATACCTTGTTTTGAAGGTTGTCTTATGAATGTCTTCATCCTTGATTCTCTCCTGATGGTAACCAGACCTCAAGTCAATATTGGAAAATACCTTTTCTCCTTTCAATTGATCAAAGATGTCATCAATTCTCGACAAGGGATATTTGTTCTTCACCATGACTTTGTTCAGTTGCCTGTAATCAATACACAATCTGAGTGTACCATATTTCTTCTTCACGAAAAGAACTGGTTCTCCCCAAGGAGACACACTCAACTTGATATACATTTTCTCCAACAATTCTTGTAGCTGCATCTTGAATTCTAACATTTTTGGTGTACTCGTTCTGTAAGGTGCTTTGGACTCTAGTGCTGCTCCTGGCACAAGCTCAATCATGAAATCAATGTCTCTCTTTGGAGGAAGCCTTGGAATCTCATCAAGAAAAACATCTTTGAATTCTTACAACATGTGATATTCTTCCAGCTTGAGAGTTTCATTCCCTGCTTCCTCCTCAATATGGGATGCATACAACTGACAACCTTTTCTTCAAAACTTCTTCAATTGCATCACTTAAATATGCCTTACATAAATTACCTTTAGTATTCCTTTTACAACTATCGGGTTCCCTTCTCCATCCATGCATTCAAGAGTCTTGTTATAACAGTCAAGCTTCACCCTATGAGCTTATAACCAATCCATTCCAATGAGAACATCATAGGAATCGAGTGGTAGAACATTCATATTTATGCAAGTGCTCAGTCCATTTATCACCAATGGACATTTCTCCACCACTTCATTAACTTTTCTCTTAGTTCCAATGGCTAGCTGAGCTAACCGTGACTTGCTATGATTTACTTCCCTAAGAACACAAACCTCCACTACTCTAGGAATAATATAACTATGAGTAGAACCAGGGTCAATCAAAATAGAAATAGATTGCTCACGTCCCCTCCCACCCCAAAGGAGAGAACACGACCCAACTCTTCTACCTAAGTTACCCATCTCTGATTCTGCATTCATATGATGATTCCCGATTTTTTTTTTTCTCAAAGATATACAAAAGCAATAATTTTCCCTGCTAATTTTCTAATCCAGACCGTGTATAACTCTTTATCTTCCCCAATCACAAATAGATCAAATGGTGGAGAATCATCCCGCAGAAAATCAACAACGCGGAGAGCTTCACTTGTAGAATCAGAAACATATCAAAATTTCACTCCCACACCCTACATCTCGCATGTAGAATGGTCGTTATGGAAATCAAAATTTACCATAAGTCATTTTTGCATCCCACATCCTGGAAATTGCTGAAGGGAAATTACGAAAAAGAAGATTTCACAAAACAACATTTTTGCATCCCGCATCCCGCAAGTTGCGGAAAGGAAATTGTGAAAGGGAAAATGCGGAGTCCAAACTTCTGCAAGGCGCATTTCCGCATCCCACAAGTTGCAGAAAGGGAATTGGGAAAGGGAAAATATGTGGAAATTCGATCTGTTCATGAAAATTTCTAAGTATAAAATGGATTTCCAACATCTAGGCCATCACCAATCTGGCCGATCTAACTTCATAACAACTTAGAAAATTCATTGAAGTAATTACACACATAGATGCATCATTCACGAAATGTACAACGCAAACACAACACATTTCATTCAAGCAGTCATCATTTCATATTAATTTATAAACATGTACAATTGTAGGGATTGAAACACAAGAGATACTTATCTTTATCAAAATCATGTCCCGCAACTAGCTATGTTGCTGCAACATTCCACCCAACCATAGGCAAGTGTTCTCATCAATATCTCAGTAACACTACCACCCCCGAGCTAGGCATGATTTCCCCAAGGAATAAGGAACACTAGCAGACTTCCCCATAGCCAAGGATACAATAAAACTTAGCCAAGCCAACACAGTTGGGTTTATCAGACTTAGATAGGAACTGATTTACACATAGCCAAAGTTCACATGAGACACATCAAATGCAACAGATGGGTTTATCAGGCTACTAGCCAAGCCATCCTTCCAGTTGGGTTTATCAGACTTACGTAGGCAGTGATTTACTAATAGAAAAAATTCACATGAGACACAGCCAAGCCAACATTTGGGTTTATTAGGATTTATCAGACTAAGATAGTGAGCTGAATCCCAGATCTATGGACACCTACACCGGATCTAGCCTAACTTCCAAACATTTACACACCCAACACAAGGAAGCATCTCCTTCTCTGCTACACAGTCCCTCAATCCATGCCTTCCCTTCCGGTGCTATTCAAGGTATGCAAAGAAAAAAAACAGCCCTCTAGATTGGTCTGTGAGGTTCCTTCACACACTAGGTTTATCAAGCAAGTCCAGAGCCCATTTCCATTCCCCAAATCAGTTCAGATGTCAAATGAGGATGTACACATAGCGATCTCAATTTTGGGATTAACAAAATGTAACAGAAGCCAAGGAATACACACACACAACATTTATGAAGTTCTAAGCATTTCCTGAGCCAGACCGACTTTTGCAATTACCAAAAATGAAATCATTTGCTGGTCATTCAATTCGAAAATACAAATCAGATTCTGGGCATTCACATTCAGGAAACGACTAATAGATAGGAAAATCATAAAAAGGAAAAAAATTCACAGATCAGGAAAATTCATGAAGGATCAATACTTAGAGCGGTTTTTTCTTGCTGCGTGAATGCCTGAAATCCCCCTTGCCAAAAATGTTCCACATAGTCCAAATCGTGAGGGGAAGGTGAAGCATGACTGCATGAGGGAAAGGCATTTTTTTTTTGTGTTTTCTTGCCCAAGAAAATTTAAAAACATTTTTCCCAGAAATGGTGCTCTGCCCATTTCGAATTTATGCCCACTCTTCCAATCCCCCCCTTATCCTTAGGAAAAATCATGCCCCTATCTCATTTTGCTTCATTGACATAGATGGCTATAGGATTTTAATTCAAATTGCAAATTTAACATGATGTTCAAACTTATAACATTCAGTTAGCATAAAAACACCATCGGCCTAAATCTTAATCGCCGAAACATAAACACTAAATCGATGGTGGGGATTTTTCCTTGAGCTTCACACCATGATTATTTACATCATATTATTTAAATGCAAATGGGATAAAAACCAGGGTGTTACATTCCCCTCCCCCTTCAATATCACTCTCCTCGGTGCTTTACAACATTGAGCAAAAATGTTTTGTTGGTACTGCCGTCAGCAATCCGTAGAATTGATAAAAAATGGATGTGCCAATCACATGGCATCCTACAGCTCCCAAGTAACTTCTTCAGGACCATAGTGCTCCCATTGCACCTTTACCTACCCTTTTTCTCAGTTCCAAAGAATTGTGACCTTCCTGGCGAGGATGCAGATAGGCTCGATTCGGAACTCTCCCTCTAGTTGCACCTGCATCACATCCCAATTTATTACATGGTTAGGATCATGTACAGATTTATAAAGCAAAGAAACATGAAAAATATTATGAGCCCTAGTGCTAGCAGGAAATGCAAGTCTATATGCGACTGGTCCTATTCTTTCAAGCACTTCAAATGGCCCACCATATCTAGTAGACAGCTTGGCACAACTCCCGAGATTCAAGGAACTTTTCTTTTCCTTCACCCTGAGGTAAACATGATCCCCAATATTGAACTCTCTGTTCACCCTATGATTATCTGCATAGCTTTTCTATCTGTCTTGGGCTGCCTTTAGATTTTGTGTTTTTTACAACTTCCTGCTCCATCTCCTTGAGCAATTTTGAACCGATCACAACTGTGTTCACTGGGTTATCCCAAGTTACTGGTGTTCTGCACCTCCTGCCATACAAAGATTCATATGGAATCATCCCCAAGGATGCTTGCTGTCCATTATTATAAGAAAATTTTACCAAGTGTAAATAGTCTTCCCACTTGGATGGTTTTTCCATCACATACATGTGAAGCATGTATTCAAGCACTTGGTTAACTCTCTCAGTCTCACCATTCATCTAAGGATGATAGGCAGTGTTGAAATTCAACTTTATCCCCAAGTCTGCAAACAATCCTTTCCAAAAATTAGAAGTGAACTTGACATCTATGTTAGAGACTATTTCCTTAGGAAATCCATGCAATTTAAAATTCTCCTTCATGAAAATATTAGCAATTTTATCTATCTTATGCATGGACTTAACCAATATAAAATGATCTTGCTTCATCAACTTGTCCACCACAACCATGATGGAATCATGTTGTCTCCAAGTCATCAAAAATCCTGTAATAAAATCCATGTAAATACCTTCCCATTTCCATTATGGAACCGGCAAAGCTTGTAACAAACATGTTGGGTGTTGATGCTCCACCTTTAACTACTGACACTTCATGCACCTTGAAATATATTTAGCCATGTCCTTCTTCATGCCTAGGAAAAAGTACTGCTTCCTTGCTGTAGAAATTGTGTTATGATATCCCGGGTGACCAGAATATGGAGTTTGATGGATTTCATCCATAACAACCCTCCTCAAAATCTGCCACATTTGGAATATACATTCTTCTCTTATACGTAATAAGTCCACCCTCTTCTAACTTATAACCTTCATACTTCCTTTCAAGGCTTTGTTGTTGTAATTTTTCCTTTACCTGCGCATACATTTCATCTTTAGCATTATGATTAATAATCTGTTGTCTCAAATATGACTGTCAATTACTAATAGATGCCACATGCATGCCTTGCACTTTTTTTCTAAGTGCATCAGCTACCTTGTTCTCTTTTCTTTTTATGTGCTTGATTTCAAAATTAAACTCACATAAAAATTCCAGCCATCTTGCTTTCCTAGCATTTAGAGTAGGCCGATCAAACAAATATATCATACCATAGTGATCTGTCCTTAACTCAAATTTTCTACCCATCAATTAATTCCTCCACATCTTGAGAGCATGTACTATGGCTGCAAGTTCCAGATCATGAGTGGCATAATTCCTTTCTGCTCATTCAGCTTTCTGGATTCATAGCATATCACATGGTTGTCTTGTGTAAGAACTATTACATTTTTATCATTTAAGCAATATGATCTAGGATCTTATCTGAGAGAATAACATGCACATAAAAAATCACAAGAGACAAGAGACACAAAGAATTTTCCTCGGGGAAACCATAAAGGAGAAAACCCCACAACTTCCTCAGAGTTAGAATGAGCACCAATGGCAGAAATAAAACCTGAAAAAATAAAGATGATCTCCAACAACTTGTTCTCTCTCTCTCACTTGAGAGAGCTTCTCCTCTCTCACTCATGCGCCCTAGTGAGTGAGTGTGTGTGTGATAAATAGAGATGCTCACTCTCTATTTATATTCTTTTGTTCACTTTATTTCCTCTCCAAAATGTCGACCTCACTTAACAATTACTTACCAGGACCAACATCTCTAGGAGAGTCTAATAACCCTAGTGCCCCACAACTATGGGGCATTTTCCCTTCGATCAACAAGGAGGGTTAATCATTAACTCAATTGTGGGTACTATTTCCCCGACTTACATTAAATCACCTAGGGACAACTTATATAGGAGATTCTAATAACCCTAGGGCCCCACAACTGCAGGGAATTTAACCCTTGAACAATAGGGAGGGTTACCCTTTACGAATTTACATGACTTGTTTACATTATTAAATCTGTGAATAGGAATATCGGGGTATGACATGACTCAATTACATTACAGATACTTCCTGGAATAAACATCGGGGTACAAAACATAAGACATACAAGTGAATATATTCTGAAGTTACAAATACATCAACACTCCCTCTTAACTAGGAAGGTATTCTCTTGACACAATACATCAACACAAGTATTCTTCTCTGGATCATCATCAAAACTGGATCATCACTAGATGATCATCAAAAATAGATCATCATCAAAGTTGAATCATCATTGGATCATCATCAAAGCTGGATCATCATCAAAGTTGTATCATCACTAGATCATCATCATCACTTCTATCTCGATCAACTAGTGCTATCTCTCAATTCTTCTTGTCATAGGAAGTTCTACAGAGACAACCATTTTTCATGCTGGTTGTAGGCCTAGCCTTCATGTATATCTCCATCTTCTTTAGCACTTATATCTGACCTAGTCAAAAAGGCCCGCCCAACGCTTACATCTGACCATGCGAGGAACACATCCAACATACATGTCAAAAAGGCATGCCCAACACTCACATCTGACCATGGGAGGAACACATCCTAAATCAATGTCAAAAAGGCCCAGCACTCACATCTAACCATGAGAGGAACCAATCCTATATCCATGTCAGAAGGGCTCTCAAACTCATCGCTTCCCTTTGGAGGGATCCTTGATCTAGAGAACACCAAGCTTCTCCTTGAAGTACTCAAACTTCACTCTAACTAATGGCTTGGTCAACACATCAGCTATATGTTCATCCATCACAACAGACTGGAGCTTTATTGCTCCTCTCTCCACCATATCCCTGATATAGTGATATTTGATATCGATATGCTTTGACTTGTCATGGAACACTGGGTTCTCAAAAAACTTCACACAACTCTGGTTGTCACAATATATACAAGTAGCATCCAACTGGAGATCAAACAAATCAGACCGTAGCTTCCTCAGCCATACTACCTCACAACTAGTTGGAAAAGATGCGAAATAATTTGCTTCAGTTGTACTCAGTGCCATGCAAGACTGTTTCCTACTAAACCAAGAGATCAGACCTGATCCCATACTGAAGCAGCACCATGAAGTTCTCTTCCTATCGATGGCACTGCCTGCCCAATCTGAATCAACATAACTTTCCATGTTAATCTTTTGATTCACCTCATACTTGAGCCCATAATAACCTGTACCCTTTAGGTACCTCAGAATATGCTTTGCAGGAATCAAGTGAACATGTCTATCATCTACCAGGAACTGGCTCAATTTGTTCACATCAAAGAAAATATCTGGTCTCGTATTCATCAGGTACATCAAGGACCTAATCATCTGACGATACATTGTAGCATCAACTGACTTTGATGAAGCATCATTCAATAGCTTCAGGTTCGATGCCAAAGGTGTGTCCATGGCCTTACAGTCCATCATCTTCAACCTCTTCAGGATCTGTACTGCATACTTCTCTTTCCCCAAGGAGATTCCATCTGTATTTTGCCACACCTCCATACCTAGAAAGTAGTGCATCATACCCAAGTCCTTCATCTTGAACTCGACAGCAAGTCTCCTTCTTGTAACTTTAATGAGTTCCTTTTTTCTGTCAGGAATCATTAGAGGAAATTTGAGGTATAAAATGGGCCTCCTAAGGAAAATAATAAAATAATAGTTAAAATAATAAAATAATAGTTATTAATTTTGGAGGAAGAATGAAAAAAACTACTTTTTGCGTTCGTATTTTCGACATATCTCCTTGTGTTTTTACTCAAATTATGAGCGAAAGCATTCATTGGATGTGAAATTTAATTCTGCATCCAACGAGTACCCACAGTGCATACTTTTGACATCATCATCACATTTTTTCAGGTATTTCTTGTTTTTGGGATAGCGGGGTCCGTCAAAAGTATGTAGTGTGGGTACTCATTAGATGCGGAATTGAATTCCACATCGAACGAGCTCTTCCGCTCATAATTTGAGTAAAAACACAGGGATATTTGTTGAAAATAAGAACAAAAAAAGTGGTTTTATTTTATGACAAATATGTCAATTCAACCATTATGGTTGACTCATTTTATTGAAATTCTATTGGTTCTTGAATTCCAACTCACAAAATTTATTGTTGGCGCGTTTTCTAATAAGGCCCATTTTAGACCCCAAATTTCCTCTAATGAAGTCATCGACATATAGCAAGAGCATCACTAGTATTTTTCCTTCAACATTGAAGCAAAGGTAAATGCTAGAGTCATCAGTAATTTGTCCATCCTGTTGTACCATCTCGAACCTTATGATCTTCTATAGTCACTCCCTCTGAAGTGGAGCATCATTCTCTCTTTTCCTTTCATACTCTATGTATCATGTACTAGAGTGACAAGTATATTTCTCTACTACTATTATTCTATGTATCCATCTAGGGTCACTGGAAACCAATATCCTCTATCTTGAACCTTTTCAAAAGTTTTTCTCACACCCATATGTGATATTGTCATCCTCTATAGGCTTTGATCTTCAACCTTGTAGAAAAGGTTAAGATCTTCATCACTCTAGGTGATATTCAAGCTCCTCATGTATGTGTTATCCCATGTGTGTCTTCTGAGCTCATACAACTCCTCCTTTAATTTGCACACATGAGTCTTCCTCTCATGTTTCTTAACTTCTGGTGGTTGCAAATGTCTCTTCGTAGTCTATGCCTTATTTCTGTGAGAAGCCTCATGCTACGAATCTTGCCTTGTATCCCATGATGTTTCCATCTACTGCATGATGGAACTATGAACTTCCCTTCAGCTCTCGATACTGCATCCTAAACATTATTCTTTATTTCATATTATTAGAGTGAATCTTGAACTGTCGTCACTTGTTCTTCGGAACAAATCTCATCCTTCTTTTCTTGTAGCAATTGTACACGATCTTTCCTACAAGTCAAATGCACCAGTTGTATGAATAGAAACATTCCATAATGCATATTCATAATGTTAAATTCTTATGTATAAAGATATAATCATGCAACTATTTTAGCCAATACAACATTCATCCATATCTCATGGAAACTTTCTAGATGCCTTCCATCTCTACCAGGACAACATTGAGATTGTGCACTAATCCAATATGTCAGCAAATAGGTTTCATTCTAGATAAGTAGCAATGGTGAGTTGTATAACACCATGAGCTACTTACCCTTCATATGCATATTAGTAGTATCCTGTCATTAATGCAAACATTCTATAACACATCAAATGAATATAAACAAGTGCATAACAATACAATATCATGAAATGACAATTGAATACTTATATTTATTTGTTTTGTGGGTAGACTCCTTTCAACTTCATCATGTTCTTCATTCATAACAGCATCATTTCTTATCCAAATGCTCAAGATGGATAACAGGCTCTTCAAGAATTGAGTTCTTCATATTCCTCATTGCTTGAGGTATCTTCTTTGAATTGTGAAATATTTATCTTCGTTTGCTCCCATCTTCTTTTCTCTTATTATGAGTCGAGCTTCTTCTTGTGTGTGCTCTTCCCAGAGTCTGCTGAAAGTAATCACTTCCTTCTGGCAGACATTACTTGAATGAATGAATCCCATGATCCTGGGAGGCCATTCAAGGTGGTTATCACATCTTCTACATTATCCACTTCTTCTTCTATTGCTTCAAGTTGTTCTTTGATTTGAGAGACCCTTGTAAAGTATGACTGTATGGTCTCTGCATTCTGGATATTCACATTCTTCAACTATTTTCTCAAAGTCATCTTCTAATTTATGTTCTTCCATTAAAATAGCTTGGTCAATGAATCAAAAATCTCTTTCGATGTCTTTAGGGAAGACACTTGTGGTATAAGGTGATCCGTGATTGAATTGGCAATGATATTCTTGGCCTTGACCAAGTTCTTCTTGTGTAAGGCTTTTAGCCTCATCTCTCTCTAGAACTGGAACCTCTCTACTTATGTAGGAGTCCAATTCATTTCCTTCAAGAACTAGTGAGATCATATACTTCCATGCTTGGAAGTTGTCAGCCTCACCAAGCTTGTCATCAATCTAGTGTTATTAGTCATATTGAAATGAGAACCTCAACTGTAAATACAAAAATATTAGATCTTACCGATTTGAGGTGTCCATCCTGGTTCCGGTGCTGGCTGATCTAGGGTTTGACAAAGAAACCCTAATTTTCAAAATTTTAAATATTTCAGATCTGATTACATAGAAAGATAGACCTCTTCAATGTGATTTGTCCAATGTACTCCTTCTCTGAAACTAGTGGAGGGAAATTCCGGGAACAGGAAGCCACAGTTTACCAATTTATTCTGCAGAAATTCCTGATACTATTTCTGTGGTATCTCCGAAAATACTGCTTTCCTGTCTCTAAACTTTCGTATAGAGGTATCCTAGTCTGTCCTTATTCCAACACCATAGGTTTCCTCATAATTGGTTTCACCAAGTGGGACTTATGAGTGGTTTCTCAAGGTGACCTTTTTCAGGACTGTTCAATATAGCAAAGTTGTACGGACTTCCACGTGTCACTGTTTCATATTCGGCGTCTAACACTTTTACCAAAGAAACAAAATTCCATGCCCTTTCTGGAACATCTTTATAAATTTCATTTGGACCTTTGTAGCCCGAGATATAGCAATTCTCCCTAGGTGTTCTGTTTGGGGAGGAATCCTGGGAGAGGCTGGAGTCCTAACTTTGAGGAATCATATCTCCTAGATTACAGAGAATATGAGGCTGAAACTTGGACACAGTGTACATCAATAATTTATCTTCGACCTATAAATGTTTTGGCACTTGAGCCTTCTCCAATCTTCAGATATAGTTAATCCACCAAAACTATCAGTTTCAGTATTTTAAGGTTTTTTTAGGCTCGGAGTCAAACTAGGGTTTGAATTTCCCGGAGTTTCACCCAACCAAAAATCTCGACCCAGGTCTCTAAACTTCGATTTTGAGGAGGAGATAAATGCTATCCTAGGCTCAGTCAAAAATTTTCTCTTCTGTAAAAATCCCTAATTTCCCGCAGCAAAAACTGAAAATGCCTGGAATCAAATTCTGCTTCGACAAAAAGATGCACCCTTCAATGGAGAGCTAGTCTAGCATACTTTTGATGATGGATTGTGGAGAGAGACCCAAAAATTAAGAATCCCTAGCTTTTGTAGTTGCACAGTGTCTTATTATCAGGTTAGCTCTGATACCATGTTAGATTTTTGTCATTTAAGCAATATGATCTAGGATTTTATCTGAGAGAATAACATGAACAACAAAAATCACAAGAGACAAGAGAGACAAAGAATTTTCCTTAGGGAAACCATAAAGGAGAAAACCACGCAACTTCCTAAGAAATAGAATGAGCACCAATGGCAGCAGTAAAACCCGAAAACATAAAGATGATCTCCAACAGCTTGTTCTCTCTCTCTCACTTGAGAGAGCTTCTCCTCTCTCACTCATGTGCCCCAGTGAGTGTGTGTGTGTATGATAAATAGAGAGGCTCAATATCTATTTATATTCTTTCATTCACTTGATTTCTACTCCAAAAATTCATCCTCGACAATTACTTACCAGGGACGACATCTCCAGGAGAGTCTAATAACCCTAGTTCTCCAAACTATGGGGACTTTTCCCTCCGATCAATAGGAGGGTTAATCATTAACTCAATTGTGAGGACTATTTCCCTGAATTACATTAACTCACCTAGGGCCAACTTCTCTAGGAGAGTCTAATAACCCTAGGGCCCCACAACTAAGGGGACTTTAACCCTTGAACAATAGGGAGGGTTACCCTTTATGACTTTACATGACTTGTTTACATTATTGAATCTCCTGATAGGAACATTGGGGTATGACATGACTCAATTACATTACAGATACTTCTCGGAATAAACATCGGGGTACAATACATAAGATATACAAGTGAATACATTAGGAAGTTACAAGAAATCCTCCAAGTCCTTGATCGCATGCATCTATACATACCACAAAATCTTTCTCTCAGTCTACAACTTTTAAGACCGGTGCACTGGTGAGAAGATACTTTAACCGATGGAAACTTTCTTCACACTTCGAGGTCGATTCAAACTTTATGCCCTTCCTTTGCAAAGAAGTGATAGCATGTGTAACCTTGGAGAATATTTCAATGAATCTCCTCTGGTATCCTACAATCCCCATAAAGGATATTACCTCTGTCACATTCTTTGGAGTAGGCCAATTCTTGATAGCTTCAATCTTGTCACGGTCCACAGATATATCCTCTTCTAAAATAATGTGACCCAAGTACTGAATTCTATCTTTATATAAGTCACACTTTCTCATATTTGCATATAGTTGATGTGCTCTGATCAATTGCAATGTTAGTGTCAAATGTTCTTCATTCTCTTCTTCATTTATAGAATAAACAAGAATTTCATCAAGGAAAACAAGAACGAATTTGTCCAAATTCCTACTGAAGACACTATTCGTAAGGCACATAAATGTTGTTGGTGCATTTGTGAGACGAAATAGTACCTCTAAAAACTCATAATGTCCATACCTTGTTCTGAAAGTTGTCTTATGAATGTATTCCTCCTTGATTCTCACCTGATGGTAACCATACCTCAAGTCAATATTGGAAAATACCTTTTCTCCTTTAATTTGATCAAAGAGGTCATTGATTCTCGGCAAGGGATATTTGTTCTTCATCGTGACTTCATTCAACATCCTGTAATCAATAAACAATCTGAGTGTACCATATTTCTTCTTCACGAACAGAACTGGTGCTCCCCAAGGAGACACACTCAGCTTGATATATGTTTTCGCCAACAATTCTTATAGTTGCATCTTCAGTTCTAACATTTCTAGTGTACTCATTCTGTAAGGTACTTGCAACACTGGTGCTGCTCCTGGCACAAGCTTAATCGTTAAATCAATGTCTCTCTTTGGAGGAAGCCCTGGAATCTCATCAAGAAAAACATCTCTAAATTCTTGCAACACGTGATAGTATTCCAACTTGATGTTAGAAAAATCAACCCATAGTTACCTACCTTAGACATTAATTTAATCACTTTTGTCTTATTACCTAGTTTCCTAGATTCCACTCTATGCTAGTTGCCTTCTACATGTCCTAGAAGTCAACACATGATAAAAATGAGTTATGGAGCACTTGGGAAACATCTTGGAAACCCATTTTATCATGTATTATTTATTCCAGATTCTTCAAAGTGCATATTTACTTTTTCTATAAATCTCCCTTGTTTTATTTCTAATTTAAGGCAAAGGGAAAGCTAGACTAGTGGTAACTGCCTTTTTTTTTCCCACGTCATCCTCCCTCCTTTTATCCAAATAAAATCATGTATGAGTTTCAATTCCATCCCTCTTTATCTTTCCCACTTGACTTATCCAATTCGTGAGCATATACCTAGATTTGGAAATTTCTTTATGCACCTATGGGGGATTTGACTAGTTTTGGTAAGCCTTCTTTTTGACTATTTCAAAT
This sequence comes from Pseudotsuga menziesii, assembly GCA_001517045.1. Lineage (NCBI taxonomy): Eukaryota > Viridiplantae > Streptophyta > Pinopsida > Pinales > Pinaceae > Pseudotsuga > Pseudotsuga menziesii. The sequence goes on along the minus strand of LPNX010257580.1, from coordinate 54,257 downwards.
GGCATATTTATTCATTCAAATCTCTCATGTAATTATATATTAAAACATCCTATTACTTCACAAGTTTGGATATTGTACACTTACTCAATATAGATTAGTGTTATGCTCCAATTTCAGTCTCCTTTGGTGTTAATTTTGCATGTTTGATTAGCAATTTTGTGAGTGTAATTGTTCTATATATTGGGTTCAATTTCCACATGGTATAAAATCCTTTGTATATTGATTTATCTCCTTCCATATTTCTATTGTAGGTTCGACATCTTGACTGGGAGCATATTCTGCTGACTGAAGGGCACAGTTTCTGAGCTATGGACCAATCTCAGAAGATCATCTTGACTCCATTCAATTTATTTGAGTGGAAAGATGAGATGGATATATTTTTGAGAGAAAAATGTCTCTATAGGGTGACTATGGCAACTGAGGTAGATCCCAATGCAACTGCAGAGAAAATCAAATGGCACAACAGGAGGGATGAGGCCTATGGTCTTTTGTGTCTGAGCATTTCAAGAGACCTCCTCTTCCATATTGATGGATTGACATCACCTAATGAAGTGTGGGAGAAACTTGTAGAGATTTTTTGTAAGACAGATGAGATGCGAGGACATCAAGTCGAGAATGAACTGATCTCCTTGAGTCCCAGTAGCTTCGAATCCTTGCAACTCTACTTTTCCAAGTTTAAAGGCCTTGTTTTGTAGCTAAAATAGTGTGGGATCAAAAAGAAGGAAGATAAAATAGTTTTGGACATACTCTCTCAGCTTGGCCTTGACTATTCAGTGTTTGTTTCAACCTTCCATGCCACCAAGTTGACAGCTCAAGCCTGGAAGATGCCTAAGCTTGTATATTTCATGGAATCCCTCACACAGGAACAAGATAAGTTGGTGATGATGGGCACCATCAAACCTTCCAAAGAACTATATTTGGTTGCTGGATATTCAAGGGTGGATTCAAAAATCAATAAAAAATCTAAAAATCCACCTAAGCAAAAGAGAGACAAGAACAAGTCTCAAGAGGAGCCCCAAGGTTCCAAGAAGAACTCTCAGAAGAAGAAGAACAAAGGAGAAATGAGCAAGTGCGCATACTATAGTAAGGGCTATCGTCCTAAGATACCTTGTATGAAGAAGTAAAATGACATGTTGACCTAACTCCTGGAGAAGAATAACATCTCCCTTCCTGATTGCTCAAAGAAGAGGGAAGGAAGATGAAATTCAAAGGATAGAGAGAGAGTACATGCCTTGGTTGCTGGAGTATCAAGCTTACCTAGCTTCATCATAGACACTGGAGCTTCTAGACATATGGTTTTGAAAAAAAGAGGCATTCTCCTCTCTTGACATGTCGAAAGGTCCACCAATAGTTTTGGGAGATGACTCTCTCACTGACAGTTTGGGGAAGGGAAGGATTGATCTTGACCATGGTAAGTTCAATAATGTGTTGTATGTTCCAGGTCTTTCCTCTAATCTCTTGTCAGTGTATCAGATGATTCACATTGGGTCTCCAAAAGGTCATCTTCTCCCCTGATGATGATGAAATCAAAGATATTTCAAATGGTAAAGTCATAGCAAAAGGTGTTGTTGATCACACTTTGAAGGTATACATGGTTTCCCATTTTCTACCCTACTCAAACCCCTCTTCTCTTCTGATCCATGCTAATGAGGAAAGCAATATTTGGCATGAAATATTTTTCCATCTTAACTACAAGCATATTTATGATTTGAGTGAAAAATATATGGTCATAGGGTTACCAAAGATCAAGTTTTCTAAGGCATTCTGTCAAGGTTGTATCCTAGCAAAACACCCAGAGCACAAATATGAGAGAGCTAGTCATGAGAGAACCTATGCACCTCTAGAGTTGATCCAAAGTGACATTACTGGTCCATTCCCTCATATGTCTATGAGTCAATACAAATATGCACTGGCCTTCATAGATGACTTTTCCAGGTATTGTTGGGTTCACTTCCTAAAGCATAAGTCTGAAGTTTTTGCCGTCTTTAAAGTCTTTAAAGCCTTGGATGAAAACCAGTCTGGGAGGAAACTCAAGATCCTCAGATATGAAAATGGTGGTGAGTATGTCAAGTCTGATTTCATTAAGTATTGTAAAGATGCAGGTATTCAGATGCAGCATTCGATCCCTTACACACCATAGCAAAATGGTGTTGTTGAGAGAAAGAACAAGTCACCGAAGGAAATGGCAACCTACATGATGGAGGCTAAGAATTTGCCACCAAATTTTTGGGCTGATGCTATAAACTGTGCATCCTACATATAGAATAGGGTGCCTCATAATTAGCTTGATGGTCTGATTCCTTTCGAAGCTTGGAGTGGGTACAAGCCAGATGTGACCCATTTCAGGATTTTTGGCTCAAAGGCTTGGGCTAGAATTCCAACTGTAAAGGGAAAGGATTTGCAGCCCCAAAGCCAAGAGTGCCTATTTTTTGGGTATTATAAAGATTCAAAATGGTACAAGCTGGTCAACTTGAGCACTAACAAACATTTCATTGAAATAAGTGTTCAGTTTCAAGAAGAGCCTTTAGCAGCAGTTGAAGTTGGATAGTCCTCTTCACCACCAAAACCATTGATTGTATGTGAAGAGACTAATGAGTTTTCTGATTCTGATATGTCTGATATGATGATTTAATTTCACATCCTAACACTCCTACAAGACCAAAATGGGCAGTAAAGACCATTCATGCAGCTAGGGAACTAGCTGGAAATCCTAATGACACTAGGAGGACTAGATCTCAATTTGAGAGTGCCCTTTGTGTGAAAGATATCCTATTTGATGAGAAGTGCTATATTATGTTTGAATCATACCCATATAATATTAATATTAAGCACATGATCCAATATGAAAAACAGCCATGAAAGATGAATTCAGCTCGCTCCAGAAGAACAACACTTGGGAACTGGTTGATCTTCCCCTAGGGAGGAAGCTAGTTCAATGTAAGTGGGGTTTGAAGACTAAGTTTGTTTTTGATGGTTCACCTTTGAAATATAAGTAAATATTGGTAGCCAAGGGATACTCACAAGTACATGGTATTGACTACAATGAAACCTTTTGCACCAGTGGCAAAGATGGACTCCATAAGGCTAGCTTTATCCATTGCAGCTTCGAAGCAGTGGGAAGTACATCACATGGATGTGAAGTGTTATTTCCTAAATGGAGATCACACTAAGGATATTTACATGCAATAACTTGAAGTGTTTGTTTCTAATCCATCTTTAGTATGCAGGTTAAATAAATCATTGTATGGGCTCAAGCAAGCCCCCAAGGCTTGGTATGCCAAGATTGATACAGTTTTTCTATCATTGAGTTTTGTTCGATGCAAGTCTGATCCTAATGTCTATTTGAAGCTGATTCATGGTTATTTTATGATTATTGTCTTGTATGTGGATGAAATTCTGATTACAGGAAGTTCAAAGAAAGAGATTGCCTCCTTGAAGGATGAAATGAACCATGCATTTTCTATGACAGATTTGGGATTGTTGAGCCAATTATTGGGTCTCAAAATTGCTCAATCCCAACACGGAATCAAAGTACATTAGTCCAAGTATGCCTTATATTTTTTGAACAAATTCAACATGAAATATTGCAAGCCAAGCAAGACTCCCTTCCTTTCAGGAGTTAAGCTTGAAGAAGCAGGTCCTTCTCCTATGGTAAATAATACACTATATAGGCAGTTCATTGGGTGTTTTCTTTATCTTACACACACTCAACCTGAATTACCTTATGAAATTAGTGTGGCTTCGAGATACATGGATCATCCTCATGAGATCCACTGGAGGGCAGCCAAAAGGATCCTAAACTTTGTTCAAGGAACAAGAACTCATGGGATCTTCTACAAAGCAAAATCTGATCTTGATTTGATTGGGTTTACTGATAGTGATTGGGAAGGTGACAACACAGATCGAAAGTCTACATTAGGATATGTGTTCATGCTTGCAGAAGGGCCAATCAACTGGTCAAGCAAGAAGCAGAGTGCCACAACACTCTCATCTACAAAAGCAGAGTATAGAGGAGTTGTAAATCCAGCAACTCAATGTTTGTGGTTGCAGGGAATACTTGGAGAATGTGGTTTTGAATCAGAGTTTTCAACTATTATCTACTATGATAATCAGAGCATTGTTTGAATCTGCAATTATCCAGTTCAGAGACAGTGAACCAAGCACATTGAGATCCATATGCACTACATCAGACAGCTTGTGCATGATTGTACCATTCATCTACTCCTCTGTGTATCTTCAGAACAAGTAGTAGACATATTCACCAAATTTTTTTGTGAGTATACTTTCAGCAATCTCAAATCACTGCTCGGGATTGTTGATAATGCTGTGAAGAATGATTGATGACAATATTTCCAATTTTTTTTCCTGCCCTTGTTTAAGGGAGGATTTTTCCCACTGGGTTTTTGCCTCTTTCCTTGGTTGTATGGACAAGAAGTATGTAAATGGTGACTAATAATTGTTTCTAGGCCCTATAGTATTTTTATATTTACTCATAAAGTCAGGATTAAGGGGGGGTGTTAGAATAATCAACTCATAGTTACCTACCTTAGACATTAATTTAATCATTTTTGTCTTATTACCTAGTTTCCTAGATTCCACTCTATGCTAGTTTCCTTCTACATGTCCTAGAAGTCAACACATGCTAAAAATGAGTCATAGCACTTGGGAAACATCTTGGAAATCCATTTTAGCATGTCTGCTTTATTCTAGATTCTCCAAAGCACATATCTTCTTTTTCTGTAAAGCTGCCTTGTTTTATTTCTGATTTAAGGAAAAGGGAAAGCTAGACTAGTGGTAACTGCCTTGTTTTTTTCCTACACCATCCTCCCTTATTTTCTACAAATAAAATCATGTATGAGTTTTCTTTCCATCCCTCTTTACCTTTCCCACTTGACTTAGGCAATTCGTGAGCATCTACCTAGATTTGGAAACTGCTTTATTCATTTATGGGGGATTTGACTAGTTTTGGTAAGCCTGCTTTTTGAATATTTCAAATGGAATCCTTATGTATTTGAATATCTCATGTACTTATATATTACAATAGCCTATTACTTCACAAGTTTGGCTATTTTACACTTACTCAGTACAGATTAGTGTTATGCTCCAATTTCAATCTCCTTTGATGTTAATTTTGCATGTTTGATTAGAAATTTTGTGAGTGTAATTATTCTATCTCTTGAGTTCAATTTCCACACTTGAGAGTTTCATTCCATGTTTCCTCCTCAATATGGGATGCATACAACTAACAACCTTTTCTACAAAACTTCTTCAATTGCATCGCTGAAATTTGCCAAGAATGTGATAGAGGTAAGCTCCTTTATGGACTTGAAATACAAAGAATTTACATTAGAATATAAAATAATGGTGCATTAGAAGCTTCCCCAAAGAGATCAATATCTCACCCAAATCACAATCCCTCCATGAGCAAGAATATGCCATAAAAAATGTAAATGGTTGAGAGAAAGTGTTGCAATAGAATGAATTGATAGCTTCCCTGTAGCTGACACCTACAAATACAAATCCATTAAAGCTCCATGAAAGACCTGGTTTTCCTCTCCAAACACCAACTTGGATGGGAATATTTCACCCTAAAAATTGGCTAAGGCAAGAAAACTAGTTATCCACTAGCTCTCACAATTCACAAATGAAAATTTCTCAAATGAAAAAAAACCCTTCTCTTGGTTTATTCATATATTTTCTAAAAATTATTATCCTTATAAGGTTACCAATCCATCCACAAACTCAAGTGAATTCGAATTTGGGTGTGTTCTCAATACTTGCCATGTGTCCTCCCTTTCCTAGCCTTCCATCTTCTCCCAATTTGAGTAGGAACCCATTGAGATTCCCCAACTCACATGAGCGCACTATTGGATAATCTATTTTGACATGACATGTCAGATATGTCAAATTTAAACCTTAAGATATGATTTTTGTTATACGTGTCATAGCATATTCAACATTGTTGTCATAGAGCTAGGGAATCTAGTCCAAGTGTCTCACTAGCTCGAAAATGACTCTTCCTCTTCCATGGGAGTTACTCGTCCACTCAAATTCGACCTTAATTTATTCATGCCAAGTATATTGACCTTCCAACTCATCCCAAGAACCTTGGGATTTTTATGGATTCCAAATGACAAGAGGAGGATACCATGTGGAATAGAAAATATAGCTTGTGTGGGTCCCAGATCCTCCATGTGCCTTCATGATCAATTTCCACTTTTATTTTCCCTTGTATTTATTTATTTATCTCATTTATTAAATATTTATTCCATTCTAATTTTCAAACATCATGTATTGTCCCCCTTATTCCAAATCCCAAAGCTTCCACCCCCAACCTAGGAAACTAGTAATTTTCCTCCTTGGCAATTATTTGACCCTTAGCATCAATTTGACAAACCCTCATGAATATGAAAAATGTGATTAGGATATTGCGATGCAATGAAAAATTTGGTACATGAAAAATCCTCCCTTCCCAATATTTCTTGTCCTCAAGCAATTTCAAACATGCGTGTTGAAGAACCCACTTTTCGTATGATTCTTTGAAGTTACCACTTTGTTTCCCAAATTTGAGTTTTTTAGATTCCATGAAGATTTTAGAGTGGAACCACCATGCTTGCTGATGCACTAATCTGATTAAAATATCTTTATTAAGTGGGTAATCCATCTCCCATACTGCTTGTTTCCCAAAAAAATTGAAATCAATGGGACTAAAAACTATCTGAGGGTCCCATTGATTGTATTGCACTCCAACAATTAAGAGTTCTCTCCAACCCATACCATTAGGAAAGAGAGTTTTGGGATCCCATTTTTTTGTATTCATTATTCTAAACATCATGATTAAATAATATATATCATCAAAGTACATTACAACATAATAAAAATGTACATCAATGAGGTGCCTCATCAAAAAATCATGAAAGTGCTTATACCTCCAAGTTGTAAGTAGATCACCATTTTCCAAGTGCGTACAAGATTCAAGTGACCAATAAAATATTATCCAATGACATAGGTGAGGATCCCATGTCCCATAATGGTGCTCCAAAAGGATGTGAGTTGCATCAAAATATTCATGGCATGTATTCTTTCATCCAATAAGTGAATGAAGAATATCCACTTAAATATGAACTAATTAATGAGCAAAAAAAACAAGGAGACTTCAAAGGACTCAAAGAAGTCTCACCCATACATCCATGAATGAGAGAATCATAAATATATAACAAAGTATGTGGCTGGAAACCAAAATCTTCTCCAATCATAAATCTATTCAACCCAGTGTTGAATGAAGTTCCTCCAGCATCAAATGAACCAATTTTTGAGTAAGAAAAACCATGATTCTTCAAGTGACTCAAATGCATATCATAGTTGCATCCATGTAGATGTGCATCATCATAAATTAACAAAGGATTCTGATGAAAATGTGAATAAGAATGTGCTCCAACCATGTCATCATAAAAAGTAAATGTAGGAGTTCCATACTCCTCATGTGACACCATAAAAAAGAACCCTTTCACCCATACTTCATTGAGACTAATGTTGCAAAACATGGAATTGTAGGATGTAGGAGAATGAGCTAAACTGACCCAAATGATCAAAAAGTGCAGATTTTTCATCATGGGAAAGATCCATATGGGTAGTATCATGCAGCTCCTTCAAAAGTGTGAAGCCTTTGTCATAGATTGATTCCAATGTATAGGAATCATGCTCTTCCTTAAAAATTGCATAAGCTTCATCAAGAGACAATTCAAGTTCCTCTTCCACCACATCAAGTTTTTGGATCTCTTAAAGTTTTTCTTTAAACACATCAATCATATTCAAATTTATACATTTCTCATGCCCACCATGTCATGAGAATCCTCGAAACAATCTACCATATGACAATCTCAAACATGGGAGGAAGAACAAGTATCTTGCAGCCTCTCTAGAAGTTGCTCATTTTGAATTTGGATATTATGAATCTCCTCATTATTATTCATGTATTCTTCATGTAAACATTTATTAAGCTCAACCAAATTGTTTCTATCAAAAAGAAAATACATGAAATTACCTTCAATGTTGCACATTGCTCATTGCTCTTTGAATCTTCTCCATGACTTCAAGGAAGGATGGATCCTCCAATGAAGAAATTTTCCAACAAGAATTTGACACTAGTGCTTTACTTTAATGTAGTATTCTAAGGGCCTCTTGGATCTTATTTTCATTCATCTTTAAGGACCCTTTAAGAAAATGAGGCTCTTGCAAATGAACTTCCTCATCTTCTTCCTTCTTGCTTGGAACAACTTCATGAGGCTCAAGTGGTGATGGGGAAGTTCATCTTGTTTCTTCTTCAACTGCTACAAGGTCTTGATTTTCAATTTTACTAGAAATTTGGCTTGCAGCAACATTTTGAAATCTGATCTCTATGTCACCAACATAGATTAGTGAGGACCCATTAGTAGGTACTCCGTCATAGTTCAAGAATCCATCAGTAGATGCTCTTTGTTTCATTTCCAAGGTAGAATGTGTCTCGAAATGATATTCAATGTTTTCAATAGAAACTTATTCATAATCATGTGATGTCTTTTCATCTTTTTCAGAGTCACTTGGGAGTGAATTTCGATCCTCTTCATGTACTACTTCTACTTCACCTATTTCAGAACTAGGTGGTTCATGGGTCTCCTCCTTTTGCTCCTTCAGGCAAGCTGATGCATTTTTCCTCTTCGTTATATGAATATCAATATATTTTATCCAACCTTGGATATCCAACAATTTGAATCATTTCATAATAATTTTGATCATGTCTTCAAAGATAGGTTCCATGATTTTAATATGCTCCTCGCCATCATATGAGGTTCCCTTTTCATCCCTAGTCATAGTTTCCTCATCAACAGGAGTAATTTTGGGTTTCAATATATAATGGTGGTCCCTGAATTATTGTTCTCTTAAATATCATAGCAAATCAGGTGACAATATCATTCTCTGAAACCATGATAATGTCCCTTTTTTGAAATTTTATTACAATGACCAATATTTCACTTTTTCCCTATTTCGACCTTTGACTAGTTTTGATGTCTAGGTCTCCAAATTTGTCCAAATGCTCCCAAATATTCATAGAAGGTATATAACTAATATTAAGGTTTGAATATTATGTTCATGGAATCTTTATGACCCTCTAAAGGATTCTACAAACTTGTTTAAGATTCTAGTCGAGGTAGGAGTTTTGACTAGTAATTTGGGGTTCTAATTCCCCCACAATGAATATTGAAAATGGCTTCCCAAATGCACTCAAGAAAACACAAATATATGAATGGGAGAAAGGGACATGTAAAGTACATAAATATGAACTCATATGCATCACCATTCAACTTTTAATGTATGTTGTAACCCCTTAATTTAGATGCAAAAATACTAGTTTCAACCTTGGGGGGAATGATAGGAAAAATTCTCCAAATGCTATGAAACTCAAAAAAATAACACCAAATTCTTATGTACTGAACATTAAACTCATATAATCCACTAATAAAATTCTATTCATCCATAAACCATTAGTATTTTACTTATCCATTCGAATCTATCAACAGTATATTGGTTCACAACAAGGTAGTGCAGAAATGGCACTGTTTCTTCATTGTTTAACATTTATACATGAAATATTTTTCTTATTTCGAGCTGATATTATTCTGAAATTTTAAATAAAGAAATAATATTCCATTCATCCATAAACCATCATTATTTTATGTTATATTTTTATCATTTAAGCAATATGATCTTAGGATCTTATCTCAGAGAATAACATGCACAACAATAATCACAAGAGACAGGAGACACAAAGAATTTTCCTCAGAGATAGAACGAGCACCAGTAGCAAAAGTAAAACTCGAAAACATAAATATGATCTCCAACAACTGATCTCTCTCACTTGTTCCAGCACTTCCTCTCTCACTCATGTGCCCCAGTTGAGTGAGTGTGTATATGTGTAGAAATGAGTAGAGCCTCACTTCTATTTATATTCTTCCAATCACTTGATTTCCACTAAAAAAAGTTTTCCTCACTTGACAATTACTTACCAGGTCCGAATTCTCTAGAAGAGTCTAATAACCCTAGTGCCCCACAACTGTGGGGACTTTACCCCCCTGATCAACAAGGAAGGTTAACCTCAACTCAATTGTGGGGACTTTTGCCCTCAATTACAACAGAGGGTTAACCTCATTGAATTTACATGAATTTATAATATTAATGACTCTTTTTCTAGGAACATTGAGGTAGAATATAAGATATACAAGTGAATACAATTCGAAGTTACAAATACATCAACGCTCCCTATTAACTAGGAAGGTATTCTCTTGACACAATTCATAGGCACAAGTCTTCTTCTCTAGATCAAGTATAGATCATCATCACTGGATCATTATTGGATCATCATCACTGGATCATCATCAAAGTTGGATCATCACTGGATCATCATCAAAGCTGGATCATCATTGGATCACAATCATCACTATTTCCGTTATCTTCAACAAATGGTGCTATCTCTCAATTCTACTCGTCACAAGAATTTCTACAGAGCTAGCCCTTTTTTATGCTGGTTGTAGGCCTAGCCTCCATGTAGGTCCTCATCGATAGAGCCAACCATTTTTCATGCTGGATGTAAATCTACAAAGCCAGTCCTTTTTCATACTAGGTACAGTCCTCTACAGAGCCAACCCTTTTTCATGTTGGGTGTAGCTTCACAGAGCCGGTCCTTTTTTCACACTGGATGTATCATCATAGATCTATTCCTTTTTCATATTGGATGTATCATCACAGATCTAGTCCTTTTTCACAATGCATGTATCATCATAGAGCTAGTCCTTTTTCATACTAGATGTATCATCACAAAGCCAGTCCTTTTTCATACTAGATGTATCATCACAGAGCCAGTATTTTTTCATACTGGATGTATCATCAACACTTATATTTGACCATGGCAGGAACCAATCCTTCCAAAATGTTAGAAGGGCACAACACTTACATCTGACCATGGGAGGAACAAATCCTACCACCATGTCAGAAAGTCACATGACTTACATGTGACAATGGGAGGAACCAATCCTACCACCACGTCAGAAGGGCTCACTGATGCATCACTTCCTCTTGGAGGGAACCTCCATGTGGAGAACACCAAGATTCTCCCGAAAGTACTCAAACTTCACTCTGGCCATTTCTAGCATAGATTCACATCAGGGCTGATTACGTCCAAGGATAACCCACGAGCTTCACTAGGACCGATTACATTCGAGGACAACCTATAGGACCATTTACGTCTAAGAAACCTACGAGCTTCACTAGGATTCTATGCTCAGACAACCTGTCTCACCAGCTATGTTATAACTCCCTCTTTCAAGAGATCTCGATCTGGATCACATACTGGAGCTTCACTGCTCCTCTCTGCATCATACAAAAATGTAAGTTAGATCAATCAAATCAAATAGTAGTTTTCAAAAGAAACATACTACCTCCCAAATAGCCAAGCAAGTGACAACATAATTTTCCTCGGCTGTACTCAATGCCATGCAGGACTCCTTCCTACTAAACCAAGAGATCACACCTGATCTCATATTGAAGTGGCACCTCGAAGTGCTCTTCCTATCAATGGCACCGCATTTCGAATATGAATCCACATAACCCTCGAGGTTAATATTCTAATTTGTATCAGACTTGATCCCATACTCAACTATACCCTTCAGGTACCTCACTGCATGCTTTGCAACCATCAGGTGAACATGTCTCAATGTGTTCACAACGAAGAAAATATATGGTCTTGTATTCATCAGGTACATCAAGGAACAAATCATCCGATGATACATTGTGGCATCAACTGACTCTGATGAAGAAATACTCAATAGCTTTAGGTTCGATGATATAGGTGTGGTCATGGCCTTGCATTCCATCATCCCGAACCTCTTCAGGATCTCTACTGTATACTTCCGTTGTCCCAAGGAGATTCCATCTACATTCTACCACACCTCCATGCCTAGAAAGTAGTGCATCCTATCCAATTCCTTCATCTTGAACTCGGCAGCAAGTCTCCTTCTTAGAAATTTAATGAGTTCCTCTTTTCTGTTAGGAAAAATTCATCGACATATAAGAGGAGTATCACTGGTCTTCCACCTTCAACCTTGAAGTAAAGGTTGGAATCCTCTTTACTCTCAGTAAATCCTAGATTCATCAGTAATATTTCTATCATGTCATACCATGTCGAACCTCAGGATCTTCTATAGTCACTCCATCTGAAGTGGAGCATCATTCTTCCTCTTCCTTTCATAGTCTATGCATTGAAACATTATGTATTGGAGTGACAAGTAGCTTCTTCTGCTACTAATATTCTATGTATCCATCTAGGGTCACTGGATACAAAAATCCTCTCTCTTGAATCTTTTCAAAATTTCTTCTCGCACCCATCTGTGAGCTTGTCATCCTCTATAGGCTTTCATATTCAACCTTGTAGCAAAGGTTAAGATCTTCATCACTCTAGGTGATCTTAAATCTCCTCATGTATGTGTTCTCCCATGGGTGTCTTCTAATCTCATACAAGGCCTTCTTTAATTTGCACACATGATTATTCCTATCATGTGCATCAAATCCAATTGGATGAAAATTTCACTTCATAGTTTATTCCTTCTTTCTATGAGAAGCCTCGTGCTATGAATCTTGGCTTGTATCCCACGATGTTTCCATCTACTGCATGTTGGATCTTGTAGATCCATATGGAAGACACATGTGGTATAAGGTGATCCTCTTGGCCTTCACCAAGTTCTTATTATGTAAGTATTTAGCCTCATATCCCTCTGGAACTGGAACCTTTCCACTTATGTAGGTGTCCAATTCATTCCCTTCAACAACCAGTGAGATCCTATACTTCCATGCTTGGAATTTGTCATCGATTTGAGGTGTCTGTCCTAGTTATGGATATGGTTGATCTAGGGTTTGTCAGAGAAACCCTAATTTTGAAAACTTGGAATTTCAAAATTTTTATTGGATAGAAAGATGGGCCTATTCAATACGAGTTTTCCAATGTACTCCTTTTCTAAAAATAGTGGAGGGAAGCTTCCGGAACAAGAAGCCCTAGTTTTCCAAATTCCTTTGTAGAAATTCCTAAGATTGTTTCTATAGTATGAAATTACTACTCCTCTATGTCTAAAATGTTGTATTTTGGTAGCCTCATCATTCTTCTTTCCAACACCACAGGTTCGAGCAAAATTGGTTTCACCAATTGGGACTTATGAAAGTTTTCCCAAGGTGACTTCTTTCAGGACTGTTCAGCAAAGCGAACTTGTACAGAATGCCATGTGTCACTGTTTCACCTTTTGGGTATGAAACTTTTACCACAGAAATGAAATTATATTCCCTATAGAGAAAATATTGAAAAAATTTCTTTGGACCTTCGTAGCCTGAGATACATAAATTCTCTCTAGGTGTCTTGTTTAGCGATGAATCCTAGAAGAGGGTGGAACCCTAATTTGGAGGAACATATCTCCCAGAATATAGTGAATATGAGGCTGAACGTTTTACATCGGGTACATCAATATTTTATCTTTGGCCTATAAAAATTTAAGCCCCTGAGACTTTTTCAATAGCGAGATATAGTGAATGTACCAAAACTACCGGTTTTAGTATTTTAGGGTTTTTCAGGCCCGAGGTCAAACTAGGGTTTGACTTTCCTGGAGTTTTACCCAACCAAAAATCTCAACCTTTGTCTCTAAAATTCGATTTTGATGAGGAGATAAATCCTATTTTGGTCTCACTCAAAAATTTCTCTTCTATAAAAAGCCCTAATTTCCTGCAGTAAAAACTGAAAAATGCCTGGAATCAAATTCTGCTTCGACGGAAAGATGTGCCCCTCAACGGAGAGTTATCCTAGCCTCCTTTTCCTGATGGATTATGGAGAGAGACCCAAAAATTAATAATCCCTAGATTTTGCAACTGCACAATGTCTTATTCTCAGGTCATCTTTGATACCATGTTAGATTTTTATCATTTGAGAAATATGAGCTTAGGATCATATCTAAGAGAATAACATGCACAGGAATAATCACAAGAGACAAGAGATACAAATAATTTTCCTCAGGGAAACCATAAAGGAGAAAACCTTGCAACTTCCTCAGAGATAGAATGTGCAGTGGTGGAAAAAGTAAAACCCGAAAACATAAAGATGATCTCTGACGGCTGATCTCTCTCACTTGTGCCAGCACTTCCTCTCTCACTCATGTGCCTCAGTTGAGTGAGTGTGTATATGTGTAGAAATGAGGAGAGTCTCACTTTTATATATATTCAACTAGTCACTTTATTTCCACTCCAATAAGTCAGCCTCACTTGAAAATTACTTACCAAGGTCGAATTCTCTAGGAGAGTGTAATAACCCTAGTGCCCCAAAATTACTTACCCCCCTGATCAACAAGGAGGGTTAACCTCAACTCAATTGTGGGGACTATTTCCTCGAATTACAACAGAGGGTTAACCTCATTAACTTTACATGACTTTATTATATTAATCACTCCCCCGATAGGAACATTGGGTTGTAAAATAAGATATACAAGTGAATACAATCCAAATTTACAAATACATCAACATTTTAGCTATCCATTCGAATCCATCAACATTACATTGGTTCACAACACGATAGTGGGGAAATGGCACTATTTCTTCATTGATTAACATTTTTACATGGAATCTTTCAGTATTTTGACCAGAGAGTCTTCTGAACTTGAAACATAGGGAATTTAAATTATAACATAAGATAATGGGGCATTAGAAGCTTCCCCAAATATATCAATAGCTCACAGAAAGCACAATCCCTCCATGAGCAAGAATATGCCATAAAAATTGGAAATGGTTGAGAGAGAGTGCTGCAATAGAATTTTTGAGCCTCATTTTGTTATCATTTTTGGAAATTAAATAACACATTTAAACACATATTTTATTCCCTTTAGTATGTTTTATGTCATACAGATCGTTATTTCGGCACAAGGTAAGAACAAATTTTATGTTATTATAGTTCTGGTTATTAATATAATTTTTATGATTTTATTAACTGAAAACTATGTTATTTAAAGCATATTTAACATATTATTTTATATGTATATTTGTTTTGAATATTGTATAGTTTGTTTGGGAAAATTAACAACAAATGTATTCATCCTTCCTTTCGCACCATACTTCCAGTTCACCATCCAGCTTGGCGTTCAGCTCGTCATCTAGCTGTCGCACGAGATTCACTGATAATTTTCCATGTGTGCCCTAGATTGATGCACTATACATCTAGCTCATAGTTCATTGTTTTGTTTATCTCTTCATTCAGCTCACTTGTTATCCTACGCACTGTCCATAATCAGTTTTGGGCATTTAATCATGAAACAGCCTGCAATCTCCTTTGCTCGCCATCATGCCAACCATCTCCGTGTTGGACCGATGCATTTAACTCATCTTCTGGAAGGATTTCCACCTAGATTCTCGTTATCCATGCGTTTAAAGGGATGGACATTTGTTGTTAACTCACGACATCCTCTATTTTAATACTCAACTATCATAAGCATGTACATTTAAGGGATAGAATGGCCTGTGTTCCAGAAGACCAACTATGTCATTGCCCCTGCTCTTCGCAACACCACCAGTATGAATGCTCACATGATAAGGGACCTGTGTTCTAGAAACTTGTTGTTGTGTACAAACCTGCACTCAACACCAATCCATCCTCCATGCCAATGAAGGGATTCATGCCACGATGAAGAGGATCTCCCCACACGAAGGAAGAATATCATGCCACATCAAGCACGCTGAAGAATCCTGTCCATGCTAAAGAAGGAGTAGAATCGTCCCGTTATGCCACGATCACGCTGAATGAAGAGCCATACCATGCATTGGTTGTAAATAAATTATGTGCTTTAAAGATTTCCTAAAATTAGAGATCAGTCGACCTTTAGGGTCGACTTGCTCATCTCTCATGTAAAACTATATATATCAGCCTCTGAATGAAGAGAAAGTTAGTTAGTTAGCCAGAGTCAAAAGTGAGCTAGTCATAGTTTTTATAAACACTATATTTTTTCTGAAGCTGAATAAAGAGCTGTATGCATTGTTGTTGAAGATTGCGTTTGAGTATGAGTTAGCACACTTCACCCATGATTGTTGAGAGGGCCCCTCATCAACTAGAGGTTCATTAGCTTAGTTTTAATTTAGTTCTTTCTTTTATGTTTTAGTTAATCTAGTTTAATTTCCATTTTGTTTTCATTAGATGTTATTTTATTTCCTGTATTGTAGTAACTTAGTTTTCTTTCAGTAGTTAAACGACTATTTTATTTCCTGTATTGCATTAGTTTAGTTTTACTTTAGTAATTAAATAAGTAGATGCGCGCATAGATTTACTTTCAGTCATTTGCTTTTGGTCTTTTGTTCTTAGTTAGTTGCTTTTAGTTAGTCATTTCATTCCAGTATGGCTTTTAGTTTTTAGTTTCATCCAAATAGAGTAGTTTATTTCCATTTGAATTTAGTTTTGGTTAGTTATGAATTGGTTTAAGTAGAATAGTTTGTTTCCATTTCAATATAGTCTTGTTTATTTATTTCATGTTATTAATTTATTTATTTTGCATTAAATTTATTTATTTATTTCATGTTATTAATTTATTTATTTAAATTCACTTTTGTTTATTTATTTTTCTATCATGAATTTGTTTAAGGTAATCTCCAGTGTGTTTAAGTTAATTTCTAGTTTGTTCAAATTAATTTCCAGTTTGCTAATTAGTTTACAATGCAATGTTTTTTTTTTAAGAATTAGTTTGAAGTTAATTTGTTGATTAAATAGGTTTGTTTATTAATTCCATGCATTAGGTTTAGAACTGCATAACTTCAGCTGAGGAATTAGTTCATTAGGTTAGTTTTTACCATTTTAAACTGTACGGACCACCATTCAGACTATCTGTCTAGTCTTCCATTCAATCACCCTTACAGACCTACTGTTCAGTCTGTCATTTAACCCTTGGTTTTGTTTTTACTGTTTCTATGCATTTTTCAGATTGTTTCTAGTTTTGTTTTGTCAATCTTTGGATTATGTTTGTAGTTGGTAGTTTTATTTAAGCATTTCACTTAAAGTTTTGTTGTTTTAAGTTATTGATTAAGGTTTTATCATTTTTCTTTTACATATTAATTAAGTTGATTTTATTCCTTGAATATTAAATACTGATTTTGTTTTACTGTCGTTTTACGTCTTCGTTTGCATATAGAGTTTAGGGTTAGATGTACTATTTTTAAGAGGAAGTTAAGTTATTTTTAATCATAGGAATCATTCTTGTTTTTATGTGTGTATTGAAAAATAAAGTTTAAATATCTTTATTAAGTTTTCTAGTTTCTTCTGTTTATGATCTTTATTAAGTTTTCTACTTGCTTTTTCAGTTTTCTATTATTTATAAGTTAAGTTGTCTTTTTACCCCATCCTTCCAGCTTAAGGAGTAGTTAATTGGTTATTTGTCAGTTTAGTTGTTATAATTTCTTTTATGTATAAGTAAGTGTCTGAAGTTATAAGTATTATTGTTTATGTCTTTCTTTTCAGTAGCTGTTTAGAATTCGATATTCCAGTCCAGTCCAATTATTGAGATAGTCTTAGGATTTTGACTCAGTTTTTCATTTTGAAAGATATTTTGATCTTTTGTTTATTAGAATATCTCCATGACACCCTAGGAGCCTTTTTACAATTGCATATATTTTGTATCAACTCTAAGCTTACCAACCCTGGTTGATAATTAAATATTTGGTGTATTTAAGATAGTAGAACACACCGTGAACATTTTGGTGCCATTTCTGGGGACTTTTTTTGTAAGGTAGAATAAATAGGGTTCCTTTATGAAGTTTAGATAGATAGATAGATTAATTTTATATTACACAACAAGAGGGAGGGGATAACAATAAGATACAAAGATGACTTCACTACGAAATTTCCCTAGTGTAACAGCCAGACACATCCGCTATAGTGGGGTGCCCCAAAGCCTTGTTGTTCCTTTGTTGTTTTTGTAAGTGTGTTATTTTCTGCATTTGTTATATACTTGTTTTTCTTTTTTTAGAACCGACGCATCTATTATAACAAGCGCCCCTAAATATAGCAACAATAGGATAGAATAAGTTTCCTTTAATTTAGTTTTCTTTTCATGAACAGACTTAGAGATCCTCAGGGTAGATTTATTAAGGTAGGAAAAGCTATCGACATTTCTGCTAACTTTTCTAGGGAATGTAACACCCCAACTACTAACTCACTAGAAAGGTATCAAAAAACACCTGAAAGGATTAATTCTGCTTGGAAACCTAAAGAATCTCTTCTAAGAATTTTACCAAGGGAACCATAGAAGGAGAAGGAACCTTGACCGGAGATCCTAAGGACCTCATTTCAGAAGAAATTCAGAAGGATCAACCACTAGTAACCTCTAGTTCTCCACTAGTCACAAAACCAAAGGATATGACCTTTTCACTAGTAGGAAGTCTGAAATTTGTTGACCTTGTTGATCCTGAGCAAGTAAAAGCCCTCTTTGGAAACCCCTTAGATACAGTCATCTCACAAATTGAGACATCCATAGTAGAACCTACTCTCCCTCTAGGGTTCAATAAGAAAACGGTTGACCAGAGGAAGATCTCTCTTGAAACAGAGAGTTGGGACACTCCATTATCACCTCTAAAGGTGCTTCCTAGGTATATTTATATTAAAAACCTAGCCTATATGGAAGGGCTGGGAGAGAACGAAGATCGTAACGAAGTTATAAATAATGAAGGAGAAGGAGAAAATCAAACTGAGGCTACCTTCAGGTTTCCTATCCTAGATACTGTACTAGATGTAAATATGAAAAAAATCCCTCCTTCTTCTTTACCTACTTTGTATGGAAAAAGTAATGAGGACCTAGACACATTCTTGTTTGAGTTTGATATTCTCTATAGGAGCTATAATTATCTACAAGATGCTCACAAACTAAATCTCTTTCTCGCTACATTGAAATATTTTTCCTTGCAAAGGTTCACGGGATTAGGTGAATCCACTATCAGGAGTTGGGACGACATGAAAACCTCATTCTTGCGAAAGTATCAAGAATACTGCAAACCTAAGTACTCTCGACATGATATATTCAATATACAACAACTTGAAGACAAAATCCTAGAGGATTATCTTGAAAGTTTCATTTATACCCTTCATAAATCAAAGTATCATGACCTTCGAGAAGATGTAGTATGTACAATTTTTCTCAAAGGAATCTCTGAAGACTTGCTAGAGAGTCTTAATCTCATGGTAGCTAGTGATATTTCTCATAATAATTTTTCACAAATCGGTGAGATGTGTAAAAATTATTCTAGAAGTAGGGGGAAATCTAGGAAAAACTTTTGAGAGCCTTATAGTAGAAACATAAGAGGAAATGTTCCTAGTTCAAAAGGAGTTACAAGGATGGAATTACGTAACCTATTGGAGAATTTTAAGACTAACATCTTAGGAGCCATGGGTTCTCAATTACATGCTTTACAAGCCAAGAAAAGGAAATATGAAGAATGGGCAGAAATAAGTATTTTCTGTCCAAGTTGTAGAACAAAACATCCCCAAAGGGAATGTCCGTTAAACAACATTTCTATATGTCACAACTGTACAAAGGAACATCCGACAGATTACTGTCCATCCTTGCCTGGATTGCAAGCCATCTATAAGAGTGGGGATGTAGGTGAAAAATCTAGGAGGCCTCCTTGGCAATATAGAGATCAACCAATATACCAGAATTTCCACCACAATCCCCACCCTATTACTCTCCATAACAATAACCCCAACAATGGAACAATCCTAGTTGGCGAAGTTGGCCACCTCAGTATCCTCCTCCTCAATTTCCACAGCAACATTATTAGTCACAAGGGTGGAGAGGACAGCCATATCCTCAGTCACAACCTATCCCTCCACCTAGTCATCCTTATCCTCAGCATCAATCAAATTTCCAGTAGCATTTGCCTGGATTTGTACCTCTAGTTCCTGTCATTACACAACAACCTCATCACTTCTAGAATGCAAATCCTTCGTGACTGACATTATTACCTGCACAACCGATACCTAACCCTAATAATAAGCCAACTCATGCTCTTAACAATATTGAGTTGCAAACTCTTCCATCCTACCTTGTTTCAACTGTACCTATACATGAGATTCAATTACTGTCTGGAAGAGTTGTTAATGATAAACCTAGAACATCAGTCATCATTCATGAGGAAAATGAAAAAGAAGAAGATTCAAATGAACCCATGAATGATGCCATCTTGGACAATGTGAATATTTCAAAAGTTCCAGTACCTACCCGTCCTCCACAAGAACTTATTCAGGAACAAAGAATTCCTCCATTTCCAGCAAGACTAGTAATAGAAAAACCCGTAGTTCACTTTGAGTATGATATCTTGAATGAATTAAAGCATATCTGTATCAAAATCCTGTTATTACAAGCTATTAAAGACATACCAATTTATAGTAAGGTGATAAAGGAATTATCCATTAAACGTTTAGGGAAGAAACAAAAAGACCCCCTTACAATTCATGTCATAGGAGAGATGTCTAAATATATGATAGATCAGTCCCGAATTGCAAAATATACAAATCCAGGTGTTACAGAGAGAAATTCCTATGGCTTGGCGTACCAAAATAGACAGCTTGACTCCAGAAATCAATCCTTTCCAATATGCAATAGAAATTAAATATCTAACACTAAAGGATCAGACCTCGTACCTTATTCTGGACGGTTGAAGTAGATCCCCATTGAAATTTCCAACTTCATCTTGAATTGATAGATTACTTCCTCAACAACAAGTAAACAATACAAGCATACTATATATATTGGTGTTAGATCTATTCTAGCATATATAATAAACAATGTATAAGAATTTGAAATCATCAAATGGATAAAATATT
Organism: Pseudotsuga menziesii; assembly: GCA_001517045.1. Lineage (NCBI taxonomy): Eukaryota > Viridiplantae > Streptophyta > Pinopsida > Pinales > Pinaceae > Pseudotsuga > Pseudotsuga menziesii. Next base: position 33,343 of record LPNX010257580.1, on the reverse strand, counting down.
CATTCAAACATACATTATTGGACATGAAAAGATATTTCTATTATTATAAAATCAGAGATTACAATAGATACAACCTCTGTCGACACATCTGCGAATTGGAGAAACTGAATCCCCCACTTGGGCCTCCACCACTTCAATCCTCCATCTCTCCATAGCAATCTCACAAGCAAAAGGCAAGCTTGGGAAGAACACAAAAGTGCTCCAAGGGACAAAGGGATGCAGACTCAAGCATAAGTTCTAGGAACAATGGACTATAGTTTCTTTGCTCTCAATTCTCTCTTATTCCTTCATTGTACCAAATAGTTCCTTATATAGATTTTCAAAGGGGTAATGAAAGGTCGAATCCGAGCGATCTCAACGCATATCGAAGGCTAGGAGTCAAGTGAGTCGGATCCATGTCAAGGAAAACTCCAAAAGGATTTGGATTTTGTACACATCCCGATGTACGTGGTTTTAGTGGTCAAACCCGCGTATATACACGATTAGAGGTTTAAAATTCATGTGTATCATTTTTCACATGTTTTTAGGGATGGTCAAGGGAACATCAAAGGACAAAAAATGGTCCAAGGGGTCCAAGGAGTCTGCAGTGGGATGGGAGAAAGGCCATAGAAGTGTGATTCACTTGAAATGGTAAAATCAACTATAACATATGCCCCCTAATGTGTGAGGTCAGAGGGGTCATACGATGGCCGAAATACATTATAAGTCAATCCCATAAGTGAAGTGATGAAGAATCCCAAATGGAAGACCAACCACCCAACTAGCATAATACACTGATACAACTCTGCACATAACTGCAAATACATATAGCAATCCTGGATACATAAAAGTATAATGGCCATGAATAGGCATGATACAAGATATCACATAAGTGGTCATCACCACGTACAATATACATAGATCAGAATCTCCATGATGAAGATATACAAAGGACCATGATCTCCATAATAGCTGAAGATATAAAATGGATCAAGATCTCCATAATAGCTGGAAATGTCTGATATATACTCGAATCAAGTCACGAGAGCTGAAATCTCATGAACACTGGCACGATCAAGTAGGTAGCATATAAGAGATGCCACCAATCTAGAAGGTCTTCTACACAAACCGCTACGAGTACATGTCCTACTATGCGAATAGAGGTGTCGAGGTCAAACATAGTAGTCCATCGTCTGATTACCGATCATTAATGTATACCATTAACAAAGACAAGATCACCCATTGATAATGAAAATGGGAATCAAGGTACTAGAGTGCAAACTAACAAGTGTGAATAAATGTGTTGAGGTCAAACACTTGATAGGATCCATCGATCAGGGGACATTGATGTATTCCCAAAGACTGTCAATGGCGAGAGAACATGCCACTGATTACTGCAAGTCTCAAGGCACTCAAAATGAATCTAGATTCCAATCCTAGAATAAATGATCTGAAGTCGATGGGATGAAATCCACTGGAAGGAGGTCATTAAGGCATCCCCCATCATCCAACATGAGGTACTCAACAAAGATGTATAATGTGGAAGGACTCGATCATACGGTGCATGAACCAGTAACTGTACCGGGAATGGATGACATGCAAATTCAAGATAATTGAGGAATGGCCAAATCAGGTTTCAACTTCCTTTGAACAAGAGCATAACAGTGAATGGTGACTGAATAAAGGCAGCATAGACTCGATATACAAACTGGGACATCTCTGCGACACAGGAGGCATTGACAGAGGCTCCATGGGGACTGGAAGCTTAACCGGTCGGTGGAGATAAAATCAGATACATGAGTACAGCTCCTAAAGTCAAACTATAAAACCAACCAACAGATGTGATATACAGTGCTCTGTTCGAAGGTGACAGGACTCGAAAGCTGCCAAAGATAACATCTTTCCTTGTCCAGATTTATGGTTTTTTGATTTTTTTTGGACTTTTTCAAATATTTAAAAAGATTGAAAAAGAATAAAATTTCTTTATAGTTACAAACTAGGAGGAGACGAGTGTCATAGGGGAAAACAAAATACTTCCAAGCAGTGGAACACACCTATGCTTAATGTAAGGACACATGTGTAGGATATCGACACTCGGGGGGAAATCCCCTCTCGGTGAAAAAAAGGGAATCAAGATGCAAAGGATATATAAAATGGTTCTGCATGGATAGACATGAGACAAGCTCGGGATATACGGCTGAAACTAAAAGTCAAGGAAGCTAGCATAAGGCTCAATAAGGCAGGCAACACTCATGATAATGCAATTACAACTTGACATATACAAGGGAGTCCCGAGGAAATGGCCAGCATAAAGTTCAATAGGAGTATGAAGCTCTTGCTTAAGGACATGGCGGGACTAAAAGGGACTCCCAGACCTAAGAGAGGACTCACAACATGGGTACCAAATGCAAAAGGGAGCTAACTAGGACACCCATGTATAGGAAAGCTCTACCATTCACATAATATCACTTATAACAGCAGCATGAAGGTTCCGTGATACCATGGAATGGGTTCGTACCTAAGGTTAAAATGAAACATTCATAAGGAAATGCATTAGTGCAAGCGGATGTGAAATCTTAACCTATATCCCAGTTCAGACATAATACCTGTGATAGGTACGAACGGGTCAAAACCTCGAAGAGAGTGTACAAAAATTGGACCCTACATGACAACCATATTAGTCCAAAACAACCCAAAATAGTCAATAAAGAATCCAAACTATAGGGAATAGGGAGGAATGATCATGACAAATAAATTCAAAGGAAACAATGCGTTGAACGATGGGACATAAAAGGAAAGTAAGGTGTATACCCAACGTTCACGCATCCACTACGTCCACCCCCGCGAGGGTGACCACTAGTGTAAAGACCGAGCGAAGGGAATAAAAATCCTCCACAAATGGAGTAGAGGATGGAATATGACCATTCCCAAATCTATGAGCTCGGTAAGGGGTTGTGATGCCCCCAAGTCTGACACCAAGGTCCATACTAGGACCAAGGACGGGTGATAGAATACCAGGCATGCCGAAAATAAAAGGACCCGAACTCAAGAGAGCATAAATATACTCAAGTAACCACAATCCCAAAGGCCAACTAGTGCACAAAGAGCACACTCCTAAGAAAATCTACAGCCAAAATACAGGCAAACCAAGGGGAGGATATGTGAGCTCCCGAATGCAGCAGGTATGTCTCACGTAGGAGCGGCTCGAAACTCCCATACACTACAAGCAGAGGTACGCAACCAATTATAGTGGCCCTCAGCTTCAATGGATAAAACGACTATGCTGTCCAACCCCTACCTAGCTGGGACACCTGCAGAATAACCCCTGCAAAGTACCCCATCGATATCCTAGGTAAAGAAACTAATGTCACCTCAATATAATCAATGCTCAGGCGGATATTTGTAGGCAGGATTGACCGTATGGGCAGGGTAGCAAAGCCCAAAACTCTCAAAAGATCCCCCAGATATGAATACAATCCTGGAAACATCTCCGGTGCTACTCAGTTACAACCAAGGTTCATCCCAATCATAACTGCTCACACCGCCTCGTGCTTAACTCCATTTTTGAGAGGACGATCCTAAGAAACACCAATTATACTAAGGAATTTCACACTCTCACCTGGACAGACACATACATGTTTTTTTAGTGGTCTTGGATAATTTACTCACAATGAACTATTCCAAGACCCTAAAACCTAATCTTGTTGGTGCACCCTATAAAAGAAAAGAGTGTAATTCATTTTATTATGTGTTGATTTTAATTGGCTGTAATTACTCAAAGGGAAATGACCGTGCAACTAATGACATTATGACTCAGCAGTGAAATAAATATGCACACCATAACAAACAATGCTAAGTTCAATCTTTGTCAAATGAAAAATAGGGTATGCCACTACATGAGAAGCATAAATATATATTCCTTTCCGAATGCCAATGCAATCCTTCCTATATGAAAGCCTAAAAACAACTCTCATCCAAGCAATCCAATGCAAGTACCTCCTCAAATCCATATCCAAGATGCAACTAAGAGTGAAACTACTTTGTATTTTTCAATATAAAAGAATGAAAAATGCAATAAAATTCATCTAAAACTCTCAGTCTCTATAGCAAGTATAAGACACAAGCCCAGCAAGACACTGAGACAAAAAATAGTAATGCACTAATGGAAAAAAAAAAAGGATAAATGAATAAAACTACTTTCAAAGAAAAATCAATGAAAAAGTGGCCTCTGGTCACAAAAGAAACATCCAATAGACAACATCAGACCTAAGGAAGACCCAACCACACTCACAACCCACCCAGCAACTTCCCACAACATCAAACTCACCAAAAGGGAGGACGTACGTGAATCTTTAAAGAAAAACTGTGTATATATGTGACTTTTGGCCAAAAACATGCATGTATACATGGATTTTGTCCAAAAACCTATGTGCATACGTGACTTTTGGCCAAAAACATGCGTATACAGATAAGGCAGTGGTAAAAAGAAGGCCAAGGGTCAAACCAATGAAGGGTAGTGTCAATGGATAAACATACTAGAAAATCCAACATAAAAACAAGGAGAAACAAAGAGTAAGTCAAGAATATCAAGCCCATTGTGCCCACAAACCCCCAAATAAAAACAAGGAATATCCCCAGCGGAGTTGCCAATTCTATTACGGAGAGAAATTCCTATGGCTTGGGGTACCACAATAGACAACTTGACTCCAGAATCCAATCCTTTCCAATATGCAATAGAAATTAAATATCTAACACTAAAGAATCAGACCTCGTACCTTATTCCGGATGGTTGAAGTAGATCCCCATTGATCTTTCCAACTTCAGCTTGAATTGATAGATTACTTCTTCAACAACAAGTAAACAATACAAGCATACTATATATATTGGTGTTATATCTATTCTAGCATATATAATCAACAATGTATAAGCATTTGAAATCATCCAATGGATAAAATATTCATTCAAACATACATTATTGGACAGGAAAAGATTTCTATTATTATAAAATTAGAGATTACAATGGATACAGCCTCTGTCGGCACGTCTACGAATCATGAAACTGAATCCCCCACTTGGGCCTCCACCACTCCAATCCTCCATCTCTCGATAGCAAGCTCACAAGAAAAAGGAAAGCTTGGGAAGAACACAAAAGTGCTCCAAAGGACAAAGGGATGTAGACTCAAGCATAAGTTTCGGCAACAATGGACTATAGTTTCTTTACTCTCAATTCTCTCTTATGCCTTCAATGTACCAAAGAGTTCCTTATATAGATTTTCAAAGGGGTAATGAATGTTCAAATCTGAGCGATCTCAAGGCATATGGAAGGCCAGGAGTCAAGTGAGTTTGATCCATGTCAAGGAAAACTCCAAAAGGATTTGGATTTTGTACACATCCCGATGTACACGGTTTTAGTGGTCAAACCCGCATATATACGTGATTAGAGGTTTAAAAGTTGCATGTATCATTTTTCACATGTTTTTAGGGATGGTCAAGGGAACATCAAAGGACAAAAAATGGTCCAAGGGGTCCAAGGATTCTGCAGTGGGACAGGGGAAAGGCCATACAAGTGTGATTCACCTGGAGTGGTGAAATCAACTATAACACTAGGAGTTCCAGTAGTGACTGTAATCATAAATATGATGACCACCGCAGTTTTAGAAGTTTTACAGTTGGGACAGTTTCTTCGAACTACCCCTTCCATCTTGGAACTAGCAGACCATACTATGGTAAAGCATGCTAGAGTCCTGGACGACATTATTGTATCAGTAGCTTCATGGAAATACCCTGTCGAATTCATGTTCATAGAATCAAAGGATCCTTCTAAAGGACATCCTATCATCTTCGGAAGACCATGGTTAGCTACTACCAATTCTTTTATAGGATGTAGGGATGGGGAGATGACCATTTCCAATGGGTTTTCTACCGAAAGACTTATTTTATATCCCCCAACACAGCCAATAACTGAAAATTCTTGGTGGTTAAATTGTTCCTTGGGGGAAAAATATTTTGATGACCTTTCCTTTCCTAGTGATTTCTTCTGGGAATTGCAGGAGCAGACTACTGAGAATGTATTGAATCAGTTTATTTCCTCCACCACTCGTATAGATTTTCCTCAGTCGCTTGCTAAATTTGATCAAATATTTGGAGATGAGTTTCAAGAAACTATGGCTGTCTAAATGTTTATAGAAGCACCTTGTGTCTTCACCATTGAAGAGCATACAGGACCTTTCCCCATACCTTTTGAAGTTGGCCCTGAAAAATTTCTACACATAAATGCAGGATTAAGTGAAGATCAACAAGCTCAACTACTTAAGGTTCTTAAAAGACAAGCTGGAGCATTTGCATGGGAATACACTGATATGAAGGGTATACACCCTGACACTTGTATTCACCACATTTATATGGATCCAAATATACCACCTATAAGACAGCCTCATAGGAGGATGAATCCTGCTTTGAAGGAGGTAGTAAAAGAAGAATTACAAAAACTCCTTACCGTCGGTTTCATCTATTCTATTTTTGATAGCAAATGGGTATCTCCTCTAGTAGTAGTTCCAAAGAAAATTACAAGGAAATGGCGTATTTGTGTTGATTTTAGGGAACTAAACAAAGCCACTCTTAAAGACTACTTTCCTTTTACCTTTATTGACCAAGTATTAGATACCTTGTCAGGTAAGTAGTATTTTTTCTTTCTTGATAGATATAGTGGATACAATCAGATCCTAATGGCACCTGAAGATTAGGATAAGACCAATTTTACATGTCCTTGGGGGACATTTGCTTATCGATTTATACCATTTGTCTTATGTAATGCACCCGCTACTTTTAAGCGAGTAGTCTTAGGAATCTTTTTTGATCTTATACATGATTGTGTTGAGGTATACATGGATTATTTTACAGCCTATGGTAATACTTTTAAAGATGCTCTTGACAAACTCAAGAAATTTTTGATCTGATGTCAAGAGACAAACTTATCTCTTAGTCATGAAAAGTGTAAATTGTTACTGATAGAAGGTATAGTTCTAGGACACCATATTTCTTCTCAAGGAATTAAGGTAGACATTGCTAAGATCGAAGTAATAGTTGGCCTTCCCTCTCCAAAACCTAGAAGGAGGTAAGAAGCTTTCTGGTTCATGCAAGCTACTATCGCCATTTTATTGAAAACTTTACAAACATAGCTACACCAATGTTTAAATTGCTCATAAAAGATGTAGAGTTCCAATGGATAGAATCTTGTCAAAATGCTTTTGAGATTTTAAAAGCTAAACTATCAGTAGCACCAATACTTAGGGGCTCTGACTGGACCCTTCCCTTTCATATATATACTAATGCTTCCGATATGGACATAGGAGGAGTCCTAGGCAAAAAAGAAGGACAATCACCTTATGTTATCTATTTTATTAGCAAAAATATTTCTCCTGCTGAATTAAACTATACCATTACTGAGAAAGAATTTTTGGCAGTAGTTTATGCTATTAATAAATTCCATCATTATATTACAGGGTATGAATTTTTTGTGCACATCGATCACTCTGCCATTAGATTCTTAATGAATAAACCGATCACCAATGGTATAGTTACCTAGTGGCTTCTCCTATTGCAAGAATTTAATATTACCATCATTGATCGACATGGTAAAGAAAACTTAGTAGCAGATTTTCTTTCTCGTATACAACACGATAATGATATTAAACCTATTGATGATACTTTTCCTGAAGAACATCTATTCGTTGTATCTATTCAAACCCCTTGGTTTTTTGATATTACAAACTATCTAGTGACTGGAAAAGTACCACACCATTTGGCTCCATACGAGAAACGTCGAATAATAGTACAAAGTTCTAACTATTCCTAGGTTGATAATGACCTCTTTCACACTGGCCCAGATATTATTATTAGAATTTGTGTGTAAAAGGATGAAATGACAGACATCCTCCGAGCATGCCATGATGGACCATTTGGAGGCCACTTTTTAGATAAATGGACAACATACAAAGTACTGCACTCTAGTTATTACTGGCCAAGCATTTTTAAGGATGCTGCCAAGTATGTCAAAGGATGTGATAGTTGTCAAATAATGGGTAGACCCACAACATCAGACCAAATGCCTTTACAGCCACAGATCATGATTGAGCCTTTCGAAAAATGGGCTCTTGATTTTGTAGGACCAATCTCTCCCATGTCTCATAAAAGGAAACATATCTTGGTTTGTACAGATTATGTTACCAAATGGGTAGAAGCTAAAGCTTTATTTAGGGCTACAGAGAAATCTGTAGTAGAATTCATATATGAATATTTTACTTGGTTTGGTGTACCTATAGAAATTGTCACATACCAAGGTACCCAATTAACTTCCAAATTAATGCAAGAGCTCACTACGAAGTATGGTATCCGGCATTGTAAGTCCTCACCTTACCATCCTCAAGCTAATGGCTAGGTAGAATCAACCAATAAAGTATTAAAATCTATTTTAACCAAGACCATTCACTTACATCATAGGGATTGGGAAGATAGACTTCCCGAGTATTTATGGGCCTATAGAATAACATGGAGAAATACTACCAGACATAACCCCTATGAGTTAGAATATGGAAAACAAGTCCTTTTACTTATTAAATTTCAAGTTAAAACCTTTCGTATGGCAGCACAGTTAGGTATGGATTTGGATGAAGCGCAGAAACAATGAATCCTATAGATTAATGAATTAGATGAAATTAGACAGGATGCACTCCAAAGAACCATGCTAATACAGAGTCAGCAGAAGCAATGGCATGATAAATTTATCAAGCAAAAGCAATTTAATACTGGAGATTGGGCATTACTATTCAATTCATAGTTTAAAAACTTTAAATGAAAATTAACTACTCATTGGTTGGGCCCTTATGAGGTAGTTACATCTTTTGACAATGGATCAATAAAAATTAAACCAATTGATGGCTCAAAATTTTCCTTTATAGTGAATGGACATAGACTTAGGCTTTATCATCAACCAACATCCAGACAGGATTTTGTACAAAATGTTTTACATCACATAGAAATGGAATTTATTAAAGAGGAAGTTATTCCTCCTCCTCCTGATCCATGAAATTATTTTGGGTTATCATCACTTGTATATATGTAGATATCTTTTTGCTTCTATGAATAAATGAGAGCCATTTCTGCTAAAATACATTACATGCGACTCTTTTGCTTTCTATGTTTTTATGAATAAATTGAATCATTTAACAAGTGGTTTTGCAGTTTGATCATGGATAGTTTATCTCTATAAGAAGCTCATGAAGTATTATCTGGAAAAGGTAATTACGCTCGTAAGGTATCTTATATTTTCTTAATTTGCATATTGTAGTGACAATTAAAGATACATTAGAGGAAATTTCAACTCAAAATGGGCCTTTTAACTCTCATTCAAATTCCATGTCATCATGTGTTATCCAATGAAATTGTTTTAAATATAAAATACCGTATAGGTCTTAAACATTTTTTTAATATAAATTTGGGGATAGGTATCATAAAAAAACTACTTTGTTTATTTGTATTTTTGACATATCTCCTTGTGTTTTTACTCAAATTTCAATCAGGAGGGCTCATTGGATGTGTAATTTAATTATGCATCCAATGAGTACCCATTCAACATACTTTTGATGGACCTTGCTACCCCAAAAAAAAGAAATACCAGAGAAAACATCATCATCACATTTTTTCAGGAATTTCTTTTTTTTGGGGTAGCGGGGTCCATCAAAAGTATGTTGAGTGGGTACTCGTTGGATGCGGAATTAAATTCCACATCCAACAAGCTCTCCCAATCGAAATTTGAGTAAAAACATAGGGAGATATGTCGAAAATACAAGCAAAAAAAGTTTTTTTTTCTTTTTTTCCTCCAAAATTAATAAATATTATTTTATTATTTTAACTATTATTTTATTATTTTCCTTAGGAGGTCCATTTTGAGTTGAAATTTCATCTAATGACTCCTTGCATATCATTTTTAACCGCTCCTTTTATGATTCAGATAGTTTCTGGTATTTTTCTTCAGACATGTATATTTCTGATTTGTTATTTCGAATAGTGCTTTATAAGACCTATTTTCATTATCATTCATCTTGTGCCTATGGATTACTAGTTCATCCTATACTTGTTATCAAAACTTGTGTCTCAAATATCTCGTTGTGATAACTCGAGAGTAGGTTGAAATTTTTTTACATATGGGGAACATTACTTATCTCTTCTGAAAAGGATGGATTCTAAGGTTAAAGAACAACTTTAAGTTATTCTCTTTTGACATGATTTATCATTATGGCCGGTATGAAAATCTATTTGTAAGTTTATTTCTATAAAATTGAATTGTGTGTTTTAGCAAGGCTTAGCACACTCTAGTACCAATCAACTTCCATATATTTAATATCATTATATACAAGGAAAACCCGCCGAGGTAATGAACAGGCCTGCTAACAGTGGGTCAATGCTAAGTAAAAATTTAAAACCAGGAAGCTTGATAAATGAAAGTAAACCCATCGGGGTACTGAACGGGCTCACTGGAAGTGGGACTATACTTGCATGGTACCAAGATAAACCCACTGGGGTACTGAACAGGCATGCTAGCACTGGGGAAATATCAGGTAAAGAGGTCTGGTTAATGCACTACTATGCACATGATTTGTAAAATAATGATCATATACAGGAAATTTTTGAAAAATTATTATAAATAAAATGTTAAGGCCCATTCTCTTTATTGGCACTTGAGAATCGCTATAAGTTGAGCTTGGACCTGGCCATCTAATTCAATCAATACCTAGGATGTTATTATCCTAGAAATGGGACCCATAGTTACATCTCTCACACACTCCAAGGTAAACTTAAAGTATTTGATGATGACAAGATATCTTTACAATGAGGCATAGATGCCTAGATTTTCCTATGGAATTCTTTCGATTATATTATTATCCCTTTCTATGGTCTTTCTCTGCACTGTTATTTTTCATAAATATACATCTCTGAATCACTTTCCTTTACTAGTTAATTTTTATTTTCTTTATAAAATAATGACAACATACTTGCACTTTTATTTATCTAAAATAAACTATTCTTCTCCATTGCATGAGGACATGCCATATCCTTATTTTGGGGGAGGATTAGGATTGGATTAGGAAGATTCAGAACAAAATATTTGTCTGCTTTTATCTTTTTATGACAAAATTTCTTATCTCTGACAAATGTTAAAGTGTTTTCAGGTTATAACATGAAGCATGTTTTTTACAGAAAAATATGAAGAAATTTGATGGAAGAATTTACGAAGGACCTGACTAATGATTTAGATAATGGTTTGAATGAGATATTGTGGTATTATAGCATAGATGATTAAAATTTGTCAATCAAATTTTTGTTCTTGAATATAGTTTTATTTTTGTATGGATGCTTTGATTTTCAAATTTCTTTTGATATCATTTTACTATTAGCATCTTTTTATCTAAATACACATGAAAACTATTTTTCTTGAATGTCATTTATGCATTTGCGATATATGTTCAAGCTGTCCAAAGTTTTACTTTGGACATGGTTGAACTTGTTATAAACTTTATAAATTTATTCATCAAATGCATATGCTTGTTAAAAGATACATATCTTGAATTGTGCTATAATGGTATGGTCTTATAAGAAATCTAAATCTTATACTATCCCATCATCATTTTTTTCTATTTTGACATAAATTAAATATTCCTTTATAAGATTTAAGTTTAAATTCTTTGTTTCATTCGCCAAGTAGAAGGTAGTTACTAGCGCAACTTTGCCTTCTTCCTTAATCATTTTTCTTTTTTCTCAGTGGGACCTGGCATTTCTCTGGTTTGGGGAAATGTTGAGCCTCATTTTGTTATCATTTTTGGCAATTAAATAAAACATTTAAACACATATTTTATTCCCTTTAGTATGTTTTATGTCATACATATCGTTATTTCGGCACAAGGTAAGAACAAATTTGATATTATTATAGTCGTGGTTATTAATATCATTTTTATGATTTTATTAGCTCAAAACTATGTTATTTAAAGCATATTTAATGTATTATTTGATATGTATATTTGTTTGCAAATTTTATACTTCGTTTGGGAAAATTAATAGCAAAATGTATTCAGCTTTCTTTTCACAGCATACGTCCAGCTCATGATCCAACTTGGCGTTCATCTCGTCATCCAGTCATCGCGCGAGATTCGCTGATCATTTACCATGTGTGCCCTAGATTGACACACTATACATCCAGCTCATAGTTCAGTGTTCCATTTAGCTCGCTGTTCAACTCGCTTATCATCCTATGTGTTGTCCATAATCGGTTTTGAGAATTTAAACATGAAACAGCCTGTAATCTCCTTCACTCGCCATCACGCCAACCATCTCTATGCTAGACCGATGCATTTAATTCATCCTCAGGAAGGATCACCACCTAGCTGCTTGTTATCCATGTGTTTCAAGGGATGTACATTTGTTGTTAACTCACAGCCTCCTCTATTTTAATACTCAACTATCATAAGCCTATTCATTTAAGGGATAGAAGGGCCTGCATTCTAGAAGACCGACTGTGTCGTCGCCCCTCCTCTCCACAACACCACCAGTCTGCATGCTCACGCTAATAAGGGACCTACATTCCAGAAACTTGTTGTTGTGTACAAACCCGCGCTCAACACCAATCCACCCTCAACAGCAAGGAAGGGATTCATGCCATGATGAAGAAGATCTTCCCACGCGAAGGAAGTATATCACACCACATCAAGCACACTGAATAAGCCTGTCCACGATCACGCTCAATGAAGAGCCATACCATGCGTTGGCTACAAATCAATTATGTGCTTCAAATATTTCCTAAAATTAGAGAGTAGACGGCCTTTAGGTTCGACTTCCTCATCTATCATGTAAAACTATATATATCAGTCTCTGAATGAAGAGAAAGTTAGTTAGTTAGCCAGGGTCATAAGTCAGTTAGTCATAGTTTTTATAAACACTGTATTTTTTCTAAAGTTGAATAAAGATTTGTATGCATTGCTATTGAAGATTGCGTTTGAGTAGGAGTTAGCAGACTTCAGCCATGATTGGTGAGAGGGCTCCTCATCAACCAGAGGTTCATTACCTTAGTTTTAATTCAGTTCTTTATTTTCTGTTTTAGTTAATCTAGTTTAATTTCGAGTTTGTTTTCATTAGATGCTATTTTATTTCCTATATTGTATTAACTTAGTTTTCTTTCAGTAGTTAAACAACTATTTTATTTCATGGATTGCATTAGTTTAGTTTTACTTCAGTAATTAAATAAGTAGATGCGCACATAGCTTTACTTTCAGTCATTTTCTTTCAATCTTTTGTTCTTAGTCAACTGCTTTTAGTTAGTCATTTCATTCCAGTATTGCTTTTAGTTTTTAGTTTCACACAAGTAGAGTAGTTTAATTCCATTTGAATTTAGTTTTGGTTAGTTATGAATTGGTTTAAGTAGAATAGTTTGTTTCTATTTCAATGTAGTCTTGTTTATTTATTTCCTGTTATTAATTTGTTTATATAGAATAGTTTGCTTTCATTTAAATTCAGTTTTGTTTATTTATTTTTCTGTCATGAAGTTGTTTAAGGTAATTTTGAGTGTGTTTAAGTTAATTTTGAGTTTGTTCAAATTATTTTCCAGTTTGCTAATTAGTTTATGTTAGGATATTTAGACATTTAGGAGTTAGTTAAGATCAACTTGTGTAATATATCCGTTAGGTAAAAGTGTGTTTCTTTAGTATGCATTAGTATGCATTTGTAAATATTCTAATTCGATGGTCATGATATGTTCTAGACATAGAGTGATCTGACGGTCCAACTTCTCTTAGATCATACCTACCATTGATCCGTGGCTTAACACCCGATTGGTCTATGATCTCTATTTAAAGAGGATAGAGGGTCATTGTCTAGTTGATCATCTATGAGAAGCTCATGTAACTTTCTTTCTTTTACATAATAAATTGCTCCAAGTAGCTATTTGGTTGGGGCCATGGACTATTTCCCTCTCGAGGGTTTTAACCACATGACAAACATCAATGTGTTGATATATGATCTATTTGTGTGAAGTGGTATCTGAAGGTGTTCGGTATTTTGGGAGTACCCTGTGTACCCGAACATGGTATCAGAGCTTTTATGAAGAGCCGCTTTCAGTTTTGATCAAGATCTAGAACCGGTGTTGCCAAAACTTTGAAAGGGTTTCTAGTTTTGGATTTTATATGAATTTGTGGCCTATGGGAGCTGTTCCATTGCATTCGAAGTGTCGTTTCCATTGGAAAATAGTTTTTGTTTCACCGAAAACCATTTATGTTTGCTCCAGAAACACCCATTTCGGCAAATCTGAAGGTATAATGTTATAGTGACGGATTTGTTTTTTTTAATCTCTCATATTTTATCAGTTTATTATTAGATCTTTTATGTTTTAGTATCAGACTGTTGTTTCCCCCGACTGCGTATGCTCTTTTCTGTGCACCTTGCGCGATCGCGGCGAATCAGAAACAGTAAGGGAAAGTTTTTTTCTTGTCTTCTCGGCTACGTATGCTCTTTGCCATGCACCTTGTGCAATCACGGAAAATAAAAAACAGCGAGAAAACTTGAAAACGTAGACTTTCTGGGTAAGCTAACCAAGATCTAACCCCATTGTGTGGAAGAAGTTTTTTTTGATTTTGTTTTTTCATTTTTTTTTGTGATTTGCAGGAAAAGAAAGCAAGCACGGAAAACGAGAGAGAAGAGAAAAATAAATAAAAGCCCCCTTCCTCTTTCCATAGTTTTACGTACCTTTTAAACTTAGCTCACTTGGTCCAAAGTTGCTTTACACCTTGATAAGTCTTGAGTTCAAGTCTTATCAAGTTACTTTTTAGTGCATGCAATTTTTATTTTCAAGTTACTTTATTGTAAAAGTGCATCTCACATTAATAAAATAAAATAAAAGTGAGTCACTTAAGTCTTTTAATTTATTGCCGCACTATTTAATAAGTCACATTATTGTAAAAGTGAACATCATTTATTCTACAAAAGTGATTCACTTCAAGCAACTTTATTGTAAAAAGTGATTGTCAAAGGTTGATCTTGGGAAGAGGGGGCTTCTTTTTTTTAGTTGGTCAAGTTAATATCTGCCACATCACTATTGGGGACATCTTCAACATTTTATTTTGATCAAGCATAACTTCATCATCCAAAATAAGTTTTAAGTGTCGTTTTTTTTAAAACCGCATATTTTTTCGAGCTCTTTGCATCCAAAGAGTTAGTTTCTGTTTTTTCAGCCATTATTTTATAGTATGGCCGCCCCTTGTGATATTATACTTACAAGTTCTAACTATTTCTCATGGAAATCTCGTATGGAGGATGTTCTATGAAGTAGGGGACTTTTCAGGATAACCTAGATGATGATAAGAAAATTAAATGGGCAAATAGATGTGATGAAGCTCGTGGATTGATTGGGATGTCAATCTCTACTGGTTTGTGATTCCACATATCTGGAATTGATGAACCTGATAAAGCTTGGGAAAAGTTGGAATATGTGTTTGGTAAACACAATGAAATTCGGGGTCATCAACTTGAGAATGAGTTGCTTTCCTTGAATCCAAATGATTTTTCATGCATTCAAGACTATTTATCTAAGTATAAAACTCTTAGATTATTATGTGCAGAATGCAAGATCAAGAAAAAAGACAAACAATGTATTTATCATATTCTTTCCAAACTTGGACCTGCATACTCTATTTTTGTATCTACATTTTACTCCATGAAAGAATCCTTGACTGCAGCTAGCTATCAAGAGCCTAATCTTGAGTCCTTTTGTGATTCCTTAATTAGAGAGCAATATAAGCTCATTCATCTTGGAATAATTAACAATGCAAATACATCTGGGAAATCCTTATTGTCCCAACAGAAAGAAAAGTCCAAGCCTCCCAAGAAACAAAATTTTTGCAATAATAAGAAAAACAACAAGGCTCCCAAACCCTTTCAGTCAGCTCCTTCTTTAAAAAATGAGAAAGGATCCAAACAAAAAGCAAAGAAGACTGAGCATCATTGCAATTCTTGTGGGAAAGATAATCATAATGAATCTAAGTGTTTTAAGAAGATGGCATCCTTGGAAGCAGCAACGAAGAAGCACCACATCAGCCTAGATTCGTCTTCAGAATCTAAATCTCATGGGCATGCACTTTGTGCTTCTGGTTACTCTTATACTGCATCTTCTTCTTCTACTTCAAATGAATGGCTCATTGATTCTGGAGCATCTTATCATATGGCTAAGGATAAAACCATCTTTTCTACTATGCATGAATGTAACACCAAACAAATATTTGTTGGTGATGATAGATCTCTAAGTGTTGTAGGATCTGGAACAGTTCCAGTAGAAAATGGTCATTTCAGTGATGTACTATGTGTTTCAAAAATTTCCTGCAATTTGTTATCAGTCTATCAAATTACTCATTCATGTGAAGGTAAAACTGTGACATTTACATTGTAATCAAGGATGTTAAAAATCCTCAAAATATCCTTGCTACTGGAACTGTTGATGATATTACCAGGTTGTACAATTTTAACAACTTTGGGTCATCACCTTTTCCTTCAGTTTTTGTTGCTCATAGTGATAACTTGAGCAAACTTTGGCATGAGCGATTTGGTCACTTAAATTATCGCTCATTGCAACAACTATGTAAAGACAATATGGTGACTAGTATTCCGCTGGTATCTTGCAAGGATGGTGTTTGTTCCGGTTGTTTACTCAGAAAACATCATCAGGATAGTTTTGACAAACGTGCCTCTTGGTACGCCTTGGTTCCTTTGGAGATTGTGCATAGTGACTTGTGTGACCCTCTTCCATCTGCTTCCTTTTTTGGTTTCAAATATTTCTTAACTTTCATTGATGACTACTCTAGACGCACTTGGGTTTACTTCCTAAAACTTAAGAGCGAAGTATTTAACATGTTCTTAGCCTACAAGGCTCTTGTTGAAAAACAATCTGGTCATCAAATTATTAAGTTAAGATCTGACAATGGAGGAGAATATGTTAACAACAAGTTCACTACTTTTTGCACTGAACAAGGAATCCAACAACAACACATTGTTCCATATACACCACAACAAAATGGTGTAGCTAAAAGGAAGAACCGCATTTTAAAATAAATGGCAAATTGTATGATCCAATCTAAGGGACTAAGTCTTCAATATTGGGCTGAGGCCATAAATTGTGCAAATTACATAGTTAATCACACACCCACTAAAGTTTTACAGGGTATAACACCGGAAGAAGCATGGAGTAAAATTAAACCAGATGTAAGTCACTTTTGTGTGTTTGGTTGTCAAGCATGGGCTCACATTCCAGATGAAAAACAAAAAGCATTGCAGCCTAAAAGTGAAAAGTGCATATTTGTTGGATATTCTGAAGATGTAAAAGGTTATAGACTTCTTCAACCACATTCTCATGATATAATAATTAGAAGATATGTTAAATTTGATGAAAATTTCTTGGCCTGCGAGCCTAACTTGGCGGGTGTGCCATCTTTCCCTGCGAGCCTAATTCGGCGATTGTGCCTTCTTCTTCTTCTTCTTCTTCCAGCTTCCTTGACATATTTCCAACTCCAGATTCTGATGATGACAGTGAGGATGAAAATCCACCTCCGCCTGCTCATGTTCCTCCAATTGCACCAAACCACTTATACTATGAAACGAGAACTCGACATAGTTCTCATTTTTCTCTCTCCTAATTTTAGTAGCTAATTTTACCTCCATTTAAAAATGGGTTGATACCAGTATCACACATTTTCATTTTAAGGAATTTTTTTGGGCCTTTGAATCATCTTCGTCGTAAAATATTATTACTTTCTAATTTCAAGTGTGTTTTTTAGACATTTAACAAAATAACATACATTTAGAAGCAATTTATATTGAAAATCATATACATTTTGCAATTTTTCCTTTAAAATAAGACTTTTTTATTGATAAAATTCTAAGAAATTCTAGAAAATAAAGACATTTACAACCATTTTCAATAGATTTTCATAGAATTTTTGTATAAAAATGATACTATTTCATACTATATTCCAAAATGTTACGATTCACATAAATTCACGAAAAACTATACCATATATTTGCAAATAACATATTAAAAACAATATAATAGAGATTTTATTTCTAAAATAAAGTCTGAAAGTCAAAACAGTATTAATATATCTTATCAAAAAGTTGTCAAATTAAACATTTTCTTCAAGACACTCAACTAATCAACAATATCATGCAGGCCAAATTCTTCATCGAAATTGGAATTTTCTGGAGCTTGGATTTCCTCGGGGACATCAATGTCCTCTTCCATTGGGTCTTCTATGTCTGCAAGATGTCCAAAGTGCTCCTTTCCAAACAACCCCTCTAATGGGGGTTGAGGCTCTTTTGACATCTTCGCCACAAGTGTTTCACTAAACTCCCCTTTCTTCAAACCAACTTCTTGTAATTCATCTAGAAGAACTTGAATAGCATTAATTCTTTGCTTGGTGTAATTGCATTGTAGTGGATCATTATCAATGGATATGCAATATCTTCCTTTTTGTAAGGAGCATGCTATTGTTGTACCTAATCACCAAAAACAAAAAAAAATAGTCAAGACAAATAACATAAAGAAGCATACTTTAAAAAAATTAATGAATAATAAAAACAATAAAACTTGAAATATGTTTCCATATGTAATATCTGAAATTTGACTTGAACCCAAGAACAAATCTAAGACCCAATCTCCTTCACTTGAAAATGTATATATGAGATAATTAATCAAATCTTATGGCTTTTGATAGATGTTTACAACCACTCCTTTCAAATCCCTTTCTTCATATGTCAATTTTTTAACCACGGCATTATAAGTCAACATCTGACTATATTTTCCTTCACTCTTTTTATTGATTAA
>LPNX010257580.1:2214-14360 GCA_001517045.1 Pseudotsuga menziesii | reverse complement strand
TTTGTCCAAGTTGCAAGATGTATGTTTTCAATATCATTCACAAATGGATCACTGCTGGAGCTATGAATATTAGGCTTTTGCCTGCAGTCAAAATAAAAATAAAAAATTGAATTAACTTATCAATAAATATAATTTATTTATAAATTCAATAACTTGATAATAATAGTGCAAATATATTACCAATAAAGTTGTTTCCTTGTTTTTGCTTTACCCTTGAAGGATGTCAACAACCCCCCTAATTGTGTGTTAGAATGGAAAACAATGAATCTCCATAGTGGTGATGTTGTGACATCTACAAATCCTGAAACCACTTTACTGAATGATTGGTAAGTATAAGGATCACAATCATAAGTAGTGTTTCGTATATTGAATCCATGAGGGATATCTGCAATAACTAAGCTGTACTCCTTTTTAGGAACAATTTTTGCAATGTCCATACAGTCATCTAAAATGACTTTATATTGCACAGTGTCAAGCCCATTCCAAATATAATGATCAAGTGTATCATCAAGTTCAACATTTTCAAGACATTGTCTCCTTTGTCGTTCTATTTTGGATGAGGTAAACTATGATTTTCTTCTTTCCAAGTCTACATTGAGTGGCATTGAATGACAATCCAAATCTATTACTCTTCTAATACCATTCCAATGCAAAGAAAGGATCATAGTTACCTTATTTTAGGCTTCCAAAATGCTTCATAAAGCAATAGAGTCAAGACCAATTAATTTTGAAGCTTTGTGGAGCTCAAATAACATTATGGGGCATAAAACGACCCTAAACTTTTTTTGGTGTTTCCCATGAATTTTTTTGTCTCTAATCAATATTTTCCAATGTCATCACAAAACAAACACCTTACAATCTATTTAGTTGAAAGGATGGCTCCTTGAATCTTGCGATTAGAGAGTCACGTTGTTCTTTGAGATGTTCCTTTAAATAGAGCTATGCCAAGGCATCTCACAACCTGCTTTAGGCTATAACAAAAAAAATTCAATCCAAAGAGAGTATCCCTCTATAATAACACTTCTTAGAACTTCTCAAAAATGATTTCTTGTATATAAATAAAAGCTTAGAGAAATTAAAATCTAACAACTCATTCATACACCAAGAATGAAAATATATTGGACAACAATAAGAATTCAAAAATAAATTGTTGCAAAACAAATCGTTAAAATAGAAATAACACCAAAACTCAGAAAAATATTCAAATATCAAAATGAAATATAGATCCGTTTCAGGAGATAAATATGATAAAAAAACACCTAACAATATTTGTAACATTTATATCATAATGGAAAAAAAATCATTTATTTCATTATAAGTAGAAAAAAAAAATAATATTTTCACATATGATGGATATATGATGGATTATTAAGACACTTAAATTAATAACCCTTTGTGATAAGGAAATGTATTTTTAGTAATTATACCACCTAGAAGCGCCCTTATTAAAATATTTATATATTTGTTTTTCTGTAAAGAATGCACAACTTTAAGGATTAACCAATAAAACTTAAAGATTTATACAAACGATTGTGCTGCCTAATAATCTTCAAGATACTCATATTATTATACTTGCCGAAGGTAGTGTAGATTGTTTTCATTCAGCGTTGACGTCCCATTAACAGCTTTGACCTCCTATTAGTTTGATTTCTAAGTTTACAATTTATCCAAACATTTTACAAGGTTCCCTGAATCACAATTTCATGTCATGGGGATATCCTAAGTTTTCAATTTTTATTAATTGGTTGTTAGTGGCTAAAATTTTGAGGGTCTTATTCTAGAGCCAGTGACGAAATACTTGGTTCCTACGCTCAACCATGAATGAGATCATCAATAATTCGTCACCTTCTTAAAGCGAATTCGACCTTCACTGCTTCTACCGCCTTTCCCACCTTTACAACATTGCCACCTTCCCCACATTATTCAATGAGTGCCTCCCTCTCCACCGCCTTCATGCAGATGAACCGCTTACACCACCTCGCCTTGCCATTATTATCATTCCATTCCATTGCACCTACTAACATGGACATCTTCCTTTCATTTCTTTCAACTCTCCATAGCCTATACATTGCCACAAGCTACGCATCTTCCCTTCGTTTCTTGCAATTCTCCATACCCTTTACATCTCCACAACTTGGGAGCACCGCTCCATGGGCGCCAAAGGGCCACCCTTTACTGGCGGCGCGATTCTGAGAATCACACCACCAGTAAAGGGCGGCCCTTTGGCACCCATGGAGAGGTGCTCCCCTTGTTTTGACGATGGAGGAGGTGGAAGGGGGAGCGCCGCTCCATGGGCGCCAAAGGGCTTCCAGTAAAGGGCGGCCCTTTGGTGCCCATGGAGTGGCGCTCCCAAGTTGTGGAGATGTAAAGGGTATGGAGAATTGTAAGAAACGAAGGGAATATGCGTAGCTTGTGGCAATGTATAGGCTATGGAGAGTTGCAAGAAATGAAAGGAAGATGTCCATGTTAGCAGGTGAGTGAAATAATTGTTGGAAATGGTGAGTGAAATAATTGTTGGAAATGGTGATATTGGTGGAGGACTCGACTGCGTCAGTGAGACCATCTGTGCAGTTAGACATGGAGCAATGGTCCACCCATATATGCCTCCCTGTGAATATCGAGATCCCATCTCCATCACTTACTGTTCTCCACCCAGTGTGTTGTGGACAGTGTTTTACCATAGCGTTTCCTGCAGGTTTACAGTCATGAATGTGGATGCCATGAATGATGATGTTTCTCACATTCTGTGGCGTGATACAGGGGCCGTTACCAATGTGAACGTTGGAGCCTCATCCATCGATTGTCTTGAAACTGTTCATCATCAGCTTTTCCTTTAACTGGATGACCATGTCTCTCTGGAAGATGATCCACAGGGGCTCCATCTGAATCACAGCATGACAGAGAGTGCCATTGGGAGGATTCACCAGATCATAACGGGCATCTGTAACCACATAAATCTCACCATATTTTCCTCCAATGGTGTTGCTACCAAAGCCAATGCCACAATCTGCTAGTCATTTTCTGTTGCTCTCCCAGTTGGGGTCGCAGCACCAACAGTCATCGATGGGATTACCCATTACACATGACAGCATGCCCAGCTCTCGTCCTCGTCTTGTGCTGTTAATAATGCTTCTACTCCTGCTTATGTTGGAACACATAAATTAAGCAGTATCATTTCAATTCAGCCTCAAACATCAAATATTCAAATAACAAAGAGATTAACAAAATGGAATGTAATGTTACAGTGGGCGATTTATTTACTCTTGAACAGATTGGGGTACTTTGGCTAGATTTTTTTCGACATGAAATTTGACTCCATTTATATTAACTGGTGACACATTCCTCCGTTCTTTAGAATTGTCTCCACGCTTTGATCCAAATGGTTTGGATTCTTGGCCATGGACGCAGCAGGTTATTCCGATCAACAGTATGCAACTTATAATACTAATTTGACTACTCATCTTAACACCCATGAATCAGGCTTGTGTTCTCGAGTAATCTAAGTATTCAGAACTCAACTATACAGGCAAAATATGGCATCTGTCTTCTCAAAGAAATAACACTACCGGTGCTTATTGGCTCGATACTCTCAATGATCCATTAATGCCAACGCCAAGCCATTCTTATAGTATTCAGCTGTCTTCCATTGCCTCACATTTTGTTTGAAATGTGAATTAAAGTTTGACGTTTCTTTGCGCATCTTTTAATCGTGCCTGTATGGGATGCACATACACACTCTGATACCAACGTAAACGGTGATATTTAAGCAAAAGAAACAAGACATGACAAGAGAAGTTTCGATGTTTTAAAATATTCCAACCTAAAATTCAGTTATTTCAATGTTCCACCAAACTAACCTCTCACCTATATGCTATTGCCTCACATTTCGTTTGAAATGTGAATTCAAGTTTGATGCTCCTTTGCGCATGTTTTCATCATGGCAGTAAGGGATGCCCATACATGCTCTCGCTGGAGAGCTGATGAACATCAGCGGCATTATTCAAGAACAACAGACATGGCATAATTGGAAGTTATTTCAATATTCAACTAAGCTAAACTTTATTTAGGGTAAGTCTCTGCTTATGTTCGCCAAGGTAATCATGCTTGATCTCACCGTGAGAAAAAATTGCAAACCATTGAATTTCAAAAGCCTTATCGTTCACGTAATTTTATTCACAAATTTCACATGTAGCTTAATACAATGGGCGTCAAAATTTCAATCCAAAACATTTACTACTTTCTTTTAAATGGAATACCTTTTCATGTAAGCATTTTTTTAATGTTAAATATAAATTATATCACCTAGATTTTCTAATCTGAACTACTTAACCATCAAATAAAAAAAAACTTACATTACCACTTAACTATTAATTAAAAAATCGTACATTACCACTTAACCATCAAATAAAAACTCTTACATCACCACTTAATCACATAGATATATTTATTATTATATATTAATTTAACCAAAAAAATATCCAATCAACATATTACAATGTAGACATTTATTATTAAATAATCTTTCATACAAATAACATTGTAATAGACATTTATCATTAAATAATCTTCATACAAATAAATATAATACTTTAATATGAGAAGTCTTAATATGCCACAAGTTTTAATCATAAATTATTAACAACTAATCTTTCAATACAAATAAATTATTAAAAAATAAATCGCCGCCGCATTGACATATTGAAATTAGAGGAAGTTGATATACTTGTTTATGATTTCAAGATGACAAAGAAAGGTACTCTTCACTCGAAGAATCTAGATATTATCAAGAAGTTGCTTCCAAAAGAACAAGTTGCAAGATGGGAGTCTCCTCAACCAAGTCATAGATCTAGAAGGAATATGACAACTGAAATGATGGGCATAGATGTAGACTTAGATGGTGCACCCATTGATAATAGAGAAGAATATGGGTCATCCACATCTTCGTCCAACCCTTCGTCTGCAGAAAATGTAGATTCTGATGGGGTGTCAGATTCCATGGATGAATTTCAATAATTTCAAATGAAACATTTTAGATGTTTTCTATTAGTATGATGTTTGTAATTGAAACTTTGAAGGAGATTTTGAATATTTATATGAATAATTTGTTCTTGTATAGTCTAATATATGATTTTATTATGAATCACATCATAATTTCTTTGATTTTATATGGTTAGAGTGGTGAAATTATTTATGGAATATTTTTGTTTGTTTAATATGCAAGTTTCACAAAATTTCTAATTTATATTTTTCAGAAAAAAATATTTTTCCAATTTAGGGGTTGATTTTAAAGTTTTTGTAAACAATAGTATGGGATGTTTGGGCATGGCTCTATTTTTAACCCCGAAAAAAAAAAGTGTATACTGGTATCAACACTTTTCTATTTTAGGGGTGTTTTTGGTGTTTTTTTTGCAAAAATCATCGTTTTTATGCCTAGAGTTCTCGTTCTTAGTATAAAGTTCTTGTTTCATAGTATAAGTGGTTACCAGCACCAATACTTCCTCGATGGGTCCGTTCAACATGTGAAGCAGCTGGTGATCTTGCCGGTGATCCTAGAGATCAACGTTGAATACATTCTCAGTTTCAGTGAGCCTCTTCTCTTTTGGCCCAAGTTTCTAAGAATCATGATCCAGAAAATTTTGCAGAAGCTTCAGGAAATCTAGATTGGGATGCAGCTATGGATGAAGAATATCGTTCCTTAATGGCGAACGATACTTGGGATCTTGTTCCTCTTCCAAAAGGAAGAAAACTTGTCAGATGTAAATGGGTCTATAGAACTAAGTATGCATCAGATGGAAGTGTTGAAAGACTTAAGGCAAGGTTAGTTGCCAAAGGTTTTTCCCAAGTTGAAGGGATTGACTACAATGAAACATTTTCCCCTGTAGCAAAAATGAATTCCATCTGCCTTGTTCTTTCCCTTGGAGCCGTACATAACTAGGAAGTCCATCAAATGGATGTCAAGTCTGCCTTCTTACATGGTGATTTACATGAGGAAATTTACATGGAACAACCTCCTGGATATGTTCAGAATAACTCTAGCCTTGTTTGTCTCCTTAAGAAATCCTTATATGGCCTGAAGCAAGCTCCTAGAATTTGGTATGCCAAAATGGATAGCTTTATCCTTGACACTGGTTTTTCTAGGTGCCATTCTGACCCTGATGTCTATACCAAGAAAGTAGGAAACCATCTCATCATACTTGTTCTTTATGTTGATGATCTTATCTTTACTGGTAGTGACCCTAACCTTATAACCCATGTTAAATCCAGTCTTAGGCAAAATTTTGAAATGTCAGACTTAGGACATTTGCATTATTTTCTTAGTCTCCAAGTATTGCAAACCAAAGAAGGAATCTTTCTTTCCCAGTCTAAGTATGCTTGTGACCTTCTTCGTCGCTTCCACATGGAAGATTGTAAACCAGCCCCTTATCCCTTCCAGTCTGGAGTCAAACTTTCTGCCACTTGTACTTCCCCTGAAGTAGATGCCACCTTGTATCATCAGCTTGTTGGTAGTCTTTTATACTTGACTCATTCCCATCCTGACCTTTCCTTTGATGTTGGTCATGTTGCCCGTTATATGAAAACTCCTCATGAAAGTCACTGGAAAGAAGCAAAAAGAATACTTCGATATATTTGAGGTACAATTCAGTTTAGGATTCATTACAGTACAAGGGGGAAACCTTTGTTGGTTGGTTTCACTGATTCAGATTGGGTCGACGATCCTGATGATCGAAATTCTACTACAAGTTATGTTTTCAGTCTGGGATCTAGACTTGTCACTTGGGCTTGTAAGAAACAACAAGCTCTTGCTCTTTCTTCAGCAGAAGCAGAATATCAAGCCGCAGTTAATGCTAGTCAGGAAGTTTTATGGCTTCGACAGATCCTTTCAGAGTTTGGATTTGAGCAGTAGTAGCCTACTCCACTTTGGTACGACAATAAAAGTGCCATCAAACTTGCCAAAGATCCAGTTCTACATTAGCGCAGCAAACACATTGAGCTACACATGCACTTCATCAGAAATCTTGTTCATGATAGTGTTATTAAAGTTCTCTATTGCCCTATAGATGATCAAGTTGCAGACATCTTCACCAAGTATCTTACAAAAGCGAAGTTTTCTAAACTTCGGTTTATGTTAGGAGTTCAGGAATGTGTCCTTAAGGGGGGATAGGCTCTAATGCCTCCTTCCTTCTCCTAATAGTGTCATGTTTGTAAATCCATCAATCCTATCCCAAGTTGCTCTTAAGGGGGGGTGTTAGGATATTTAGACACTTAGGAGTTAGTTAAGATCAACTTGTGTAATATATCCGTTAGGTAAAAGTGTGTTTCTTTAGTATGCATTAGTATGCATTTGTAAATATTCTAATCCGACGGTCACGATATGTTCTAGACATAGAGTGATCTGATGGTTCAACTTCTCTTAGATCATACCTACCATTGATCCATGGCTTAACACCCTATTGGTCTATGATCTCTATTTAAAGAGCATAGAGGGTCCTTTGCTAGTTGATCGATTATGAGAAGCTCATGTAACTTTCTTTCTTTTGCATAATAAATTTCTCCAAGTAGCTATTTGGAGGGGGCCATGGATTGTTTCCCTCTCGAGGGTTTTAACCACGTGACAAACATTGGTGTGTTGATCTGTGATCTGTTTGTGTGAAACGGTATCTGAAGGTGTTCGGTCTTTTGGGATTACCTTGTGTAGCCGAACAGTTTACAATGCAATGTTTTCTTTTTGTTTAAGAATTAGTTTGAAGTTAATTTTTTGATTAAATAGGTTTGTTTATTAATTCCATGCATTAGGTTTAGAATTGCATAACTTCAGCTAAAGTATTAGTTCATTTATGTTAGTTTTTACTATTTTAAACTGTAGGGACCGGCATTCGCACTATCTATCCAGTATGCCATTCAGTCACCCTTTACAGACCTATTGTTCGGTCTGCCATTCAACCCTTGGTTTTGTTTTTACTCTCTTTACGCATTTTTCATATTGTTTCTAGTTTTGTTTTGTCAATCTTTGGATTATGTTTGTAGTTGGTAGTTTTATTTAAGCATTTAAATTAAAGTTTGGTTGTTTTAAGTTATTGATTAAGGTTTTATAATTTTTCTTTTACATATGAATTAAGCTGTTTTTATTCCTTGAATATTGAATACTGATTTTGTTTTACTATTGTTTTACGTCTTCGTTCGCATATAGAGTTTAGGGTTAGATGTACTATTTTTAAGAGGAATTTAAGTTATTTGTAATCATAGGAATCATTCTTGTTTTTATGTGTGTATTGAAAAATAAAGTTTAAATATATTTATTAAGTTTTCTAGTTGCTTCTGTTTATTATCTTTATTAAGTTTTCTACTTTATATTTTAGTTTTCTATTCTTTATAAGATAAGTTGTATTTTTACCTCATCCTTCCAGCTTAGGGAGTAGTTATTTGGTTATTTGTCAGTTTGGTTGTTATAATTTATTTTATGTATAAGTAAGTGTCTAAAGTAATAAGTATTATTGTTTATGTCTTTCTTTCCAGTAGCTGTTTAGAATTTGATATTCTAGTCCAATCCAATTATTGAGATAGTCTTAGGAGTTTGACTCAATTTTTTATTTTGAAATATCTTTCAATATTTTGTTTATTAGAATATATCCATGACACCCTAGGATCCTTTTTACCTTTGCATATTTTTTGTATCAACTCTAATCTTACGAACCCCGATTGATAATTAAATATTAGGTGAATTAATCTAGGCATTATAACACCCAACAAGAATGAACCAAAAGCTTCCCTGTAGCTTAAACCTATAAATAAAACTCCATTAAAAATCCATGAAATACCTGATTTGGATCTCCAAATACCAACTTGGATGGGAATATTTCACCCTCAAAATTGGCTAAGGCAAGAAAACTAGTCATCCACTAGCCCTTAAAATTCACAAATGACAATTTCTCAAACGAACAAAATCTATTCTCTTGGTTGATTCCTATATTTTATAAACATCCTTAACCTTATAAGGTTACCAATCCATCCACAAACTCAAGCCAATTCAAATTTGGTTGTGTTCTCAAGATTTGTCATGTGTCCTCCCTTTCCTAGCCTTCCACCTTCCCCCATTTTGAGTAGGAACCCATTGAGATTCCCCTACTCACATGAGTGCCCTAATATATGATCTATTTCAACCTGACATGTTAGATATGTAGATGTCAGCCTTTAGATATTATTTGTGTCATAGGTGTCATAACATCTTCATCATTATTGTCATAGAGCTAGAAAATCAAGTCCAAGTGTCTCACTAGCTCAAAAATGCCTCTTCATCTTCCATTGATTCATACTAAGTATATTGACCTTCCAACTCATCCCAATACCCTTGGTATTCTTATGGATTTGAAATGACAAGAGGAGGATCCCATGTGGCATAGAAAATATAGCTTGTGTGGGTCACACATCCTCCATGTGTCTTCATGATCAATTGCCACTTTGATTTTCCATTGTATTTATTTATTTAGATACTTTATTAAATATTTATGACATTCTAATGTTCAAACAACATTTATTGTCCCCTTTATTCAAAATCCCAAAGCTTCCACCCCAACCAAGGAAACTAGTAATTTTCCCCCTTGGCAATTATTTGACCCTTAGCATCAATTTGACAAATTCTCATGAATATGGAAAATTTGACTAGACCATTTTATCCCAATGCAAAATTTGGGACATGAAAAGAAACTATAAATTAAAAGGGAAATAGAACATACCTGATTGACTAGATCCCACCCGTGAGGTAATGGCAAGAGTTTGCATTTGTAGAAAAGCGGTTGTCAATTTTACCTGGGTCGTGGAGTGAGGGGTACTACCCCAATACACAAGTCGTTAGACATCATTGGTATATGAGTGAATCCCATGAACCTTTAGGAAGCTAAATATACTTGGTTTCCATCTCTATTTCTAGTTGATAAAATAGAATATTGCATTTGTCTAGAGCCATCACAAATCAATTATGCCGAAAAAAATAAAAATAAAAGTATATATATATATTATCCATATATTCTTTTCTCTAGCTCTGTTTCCCTTGAAAATTCACTGAAACCCCTCCAATTTCATTCTTCATAGTTCCTTCCTTGAGGACCATATCCCAAATTCCACTTTTTGAAGCTAGAAATCCCATATTTGTCTATTTTTAGGGTTGGCCATAACTTCTTCAATTCTCACCCAATCACCTTCAAATTTTTCCATATTGTTTGTTGGCTTGAGAAAGGGGAATAAGAAGGAACTTCACACGCGCAGCCAAGGAAGATGCACGCACACGCAATAGAAGCAAAGGAAGAGCGCAAAGGATGAAAAGGGCCTGTGAAGGCAGAACAGAGGATTGCATGACAAAGGAAAGGCAAGCGTGGACGCGTGCAAGGGGAAAATGGTCAAAAAGCGACAAATTCGAGATCCAGATCATGGTCGTATAATAAGGCGTAATCCTACAGCTATGCACGTATGAGAAGATATTTGTAAGTTAGGCCGATAGTGCCTCATGTCAAGTCATGATCACCACAGCTATAACCAAAGGGGTGAGTGATGGTGACGGCTAACAGACTTTCAAGATGCAGTTGGACCTATGTGGCCATGTAAATTAGTATAAATAGGAAGGATTCAATGGTTAGAGGGGTGGTCAGTCTTATTTCCTATTTTCAAGTTATTTGGTTGATGTCACAGATCATGGTTGATCCACTAGTTTGTAGGGTTTTCATTAATTGTTATTCAAGTGTCTAGTATATTGTTATCCAAGAGAATCAATAGAAGGGGATTCCGGTCATGCTATAATGCCATATGTTGGAGACATCTACCATAATACACACTCTTTCGGTCAAATTGGCCTAGTTAAACCACTATCCTAAGTTTAATTGACATCAGTGGAGCATTAATTGCCATCATCTAGTCATACCCACACCTACCTACAGTCAAGGAGGCTAACTTAGCCTTCTCCTACAGTCAAGGAGGCTAACTGGAGCACTCCAAGGGTGATCTATCTGACATTAATGCACCTAATTGCTAACTGGTGGTTACAATCAGTTCAACTAGTCAGTTACAGTCAGTTAAGGCACCTCCATTCATTAAATATATTATTTAATGATTATTTAATGATTATTTATTATTATTTAATGAACTGGAGTCAACAAGGCGCCTCCACCAACTTCTGATGGTCAGTTCAGCTTCAGTTAACCTCATCAGGGTTCATTGGAGTCATGCAGGACTAGCACTTGATGGTTGGATTGTTATGACATGTGTTTGATCTCCTTCAGTTGAGATTCAGTCATTTATTGCACTTCGACTTCAGTTAGGGTTTGGTGAGTCAATTAGGGTTTTTGTCAAGTGGTTAACTGAGTGAGATTGCATGGCAAAGAGTCAGTTAAGCTAGACTCACTCACTGAATTCGAATTGTCCCTTAGGTATTTGAATTCTTCATGGAGTTAAGCCATTTCTATGCATGGAAATTGTAATCCTTTATTGTTTATAAAATATACAGAGAGGATACCTATTTTGTATCCAGTTATTTCCAATTCATGAGTATTTGTTAATTATTCTTTGATGATTTTGATTCCTAGTTCCTAGATCATGTGCA
The DNA here is from genome assembly GCA_001517045.1 of Pseudotsuga menziesii. Classification (NCBI taxonomy): domain Eukaryota; kingdom Viridiplantae; phylum Streptophyta; class Pinopsida; order Pinales; family Pinaceae; genus Pseudotsuga; species Pseudotsuga menziesii. The sequence goes on along the minus strand of LPNX010257580.1, from coordinate 2,773 downwards.
AGAATTAATATGGTATCAGAGCATACGACAGGATGAAGATCAATCTCTCAAGAACAAGATTTTTGACAGATTTCTCCATGGAAAGTGAGCAATTGCTCAAAATTCCAGCACTGCACCAGAAGCCAAGGCTTACCACTTAATACCCCAAGTAAAGAACTTGTTGATCAAGCTTGCTTGATTGACTATGCTGGGTGTGATGAAAGCCTAAATGTGCAGGATGTACAACCTTATGGTGCCCCTTTTGTTTTGATTTGCAGGTTTATCAGGTACAACTTCGAATGGACTCATCAATCCCTCTTCTCACCCCATTCACAAGCTATTCAGAATGGAAGTTGAAGATGATTGCATATCTCAAGAGACAAGGTCTTTATGAGGTGTCTATTGGACTTGGAAGAGAGTCTTATGAGAATGAGAATGACTGGCTAAATGATGGTGACAGAGCTTTTGGATCAATAGGTCTGTCCCTTGATGATAGCTTGTACTTTGTTATTGATTTTTTTGAATACCCAAAGGATCTCTGGACAATATTGGACAGAACCTTTGGAAAGCACAATGAGGA
>LPNX010257552.1:297071-333613 GCA_001517045.1 Pseudotsuga menziesii | reverse complement strand
TATATTTTTATAGCAAAATTATCCTATTGCTATATATTTTCAATCTCTTCTTAGGAGGCAGGTACTAAGCAACTTTGTTGCTTATTCCACTTGTTAAAATTGAAATTGATTTTGATTAACTCCGAAAGAAATGAGTAGTTTGAAGATTTCATGAATAGTATATTTTATAATAGTTTATTTTTATTTTTAGATAGAAATATTTTTATAATTAGATTAATAAAATATATTTAAATTTGTTATTCCAAAGATCAAAGTATGATTATATTACATAATTTAATTAATAGTTACAAATTTATGTTATTCACAAGAATTGAATTTATTTGGAAAGTGTAATAATCATTTCTTCTAATCATCAAAGGTACATCCAATGTTCTCATTTTTATTTTAGTTATATTTATTTTATAATTATACTCATTATTTTAGTTTTTAATATTATAATGTTGAAATTTTATGTTGCTTAGTTTATTAAAATGTGTTTACATACTTGTACAACAAATTTGAGTGATATAATTAAAGGATTGTACCATCCCTTACATGTACCTATTACACAATGAGAGAGAATATCCATGGGTTTCATGGGTTCTTTTCCAAGAATAAGGAAGGGACATGACTATGCATTTATGGTAGTTAATAGTTTTAACCATATTTGATAGATAGAATAATAGATAGATATTTGTTCTTAAAATATCCACGAGATTCATGATTTAACATACAAAGAGTTACTACCTTAACTTTGGATCACCTTTCTAGTGTTTAAATTATTGTGCCCTTGATCTACATGCAATGAGTGCAATTGAATTGTATAAATGTGGAGTTAAATGGAATGAAAATTGTACATTGAAGAAGACAAATTTCATAGGAAACAGATAAGAAATGATCAATAAATTACAACAATAATATTCTTTAATTCCAGCAGTTTATAGTAGTGTTACATAACGGAGAATTTGAATCATGTGGATAAGATTCGAATCTACCAACTCAATTCTGACTGACTGGATAACTAGAAGTGTTTAAATTACTATCAGAGATCACTAATATAACTCAACATGTCTAATTCAGTCTGAGAATCAGTTAAACTAGCTAAACAAGTTAAACTGACAAGGTAGGTGAACAAAGACGCCACTTCCCCATGCATCCATGCATAACTATCTCTAGACTGAATGAATGTGATCTAACTGAATGTAACTTAAGATAAACTTATCATAATTGCCTACCAACTACAACGAACTGAAGATGGTTGGTGGTGGCACTCAAAGTGGCTCCTAAAGTGTAGGGATTGGCACCAGTGGCACACAAATGGCACACTGATGGCACCAATTGGTGCACCAGTGACACCAATGGCACTACTTGCACCAATGACACCAAAATCATGGTGGCATGAAAGCCTAGAAAATGAATCCGAAGTTAGGAAAATGATCTAATAAACTATATCTGGACAAGGGAGGATTATAAATCCTAACACCCCCCTTAATCCTAACTTGGAAAACTGTGGTGCCTAGAAAAAGGGACAAAATTCAACCATTGCAATCTAAAAGAACTAAAATTTTTCTTAATAAACTAATGAAATAGGGGAAAACCTCATGGGGAAAACCCCCTTCAAAATAAGAAGGCGCAGGAACTATGAATCAATCCTTAACACCTGAAAGAGATATGAGAAATGCAAATCTCTTTTCTTTAAGGAATTTGTGAATATGTATGCAATTTGATCCTTTGTAGGACAGTAATGCAACATGATAGTTTTTTCATGCACTTGTTCCCAAATATAAGCATGTGAACCTCAATGTGCTTCATCCTCTGCTTCTGAACTGAAGCACTAGAAATTTTTATTGTAGTTTGGTTTTCACAATAAATGTCCACTAAAGGTGATGTACAAATCTCAAAATTTGTCAAGATTCCATGTAGCCAAACTACCCGAATAGTTGCATTCACAACTCCCTTATACTTTGCTTTAGCTAAAGAGAGTGCAAGTGTTTCTTTCTTCTTGTTGGACCAACAAATTGGCCTAGATCCAATCATAAAAAAAAATCCTGAAGTGGATTTTCTATCATTCCCATATCCAATCTATTCTAAATGTATGAAGCCTATGAGATCAAGCTGTGCACCAGCGACATAATGAATCCCGTAATATCTATGACCATGCACATAATGCAATATACACTTTGATTTCTTCCAATGCATCTCGTGTGGCTCCTGCATGTACCTAGAAGCAGCACTCACATCATAAGATATGTATGGTCTCGAATGTGTGAGATATAGAAAGCTCCCAATGAGCTGTCTGTATAGAGTGTTGTCTACTAATGATGTAGAGACACCTTCCTCTAGCCTGATGCCAGATAGGAGAGGAAAAGGGGCTGCCTTGTAGTCTTCCACGTGGAATCTCATGATCATGTCTAATGAGTATATGGACTATGAGATCATGATTCCTGAAATATTTTGACTTAATTCAAGGCTAATGAACTATCTTAACAATCCTATATTAGTTATAGAAAATGCTTTGCTCAGAGATGACTCGATTCTTCTCAATCCAACAGAAGAGCTGATAGTAATGAGAAAGTCATCCACATACAAAACAATCAATAGAAAGTATCCCTCTTTACTCTTCATGTAAAAATCACAATCTAATTTGCATATTTCAAATTTTTGTGACATGAGGAAGGAATCCATTTTGGAATACCATGCCCTTAGGGCTTCTTTGATCCCACAGATTGATTTCCTCATTTTGCAAACTAAGGAAGGATCCTCAATGTACCCCTCTGGTTGATTCATGTATATCTCTTCCTTCATGTCACCATGGAGGAAGACACTATTTACATCCATGTAATGTACTTCCCATCTCTTAGAAGTTTCAATTGCTAAGACAAGTCTAATAGAATCCATTATTTCTACTCGAGTGAATGTCTCATTATAGTCCAATCCTTGAACATATGAGTATCCTTTCGCCACCAACTGAAAATTGTACTTGGTTGTGGCTCCATCAGAGTCTATCTTGGTCTTGTATACCCATTTGTACTAAACAAGTTTCCTCCCTGAAGGTAAGGAGACAAGTTCCCAAGTTTTATTGTCATGTAGTGTGTAACCCACCAAGAACTGAAGACATTTTATTTTTGAGAAGACATTACTTTAAAATTTATTGTAAAGTTTTATGGTGTTGACCAAGGATGGTCAAAGATGACTGTAATTGAATTATTTTAGTATTTAATAATTAAAACGAAGAGACACCTATCCAAAGAAGACTTTTGAAGAGTGTTCACTGACCCACTAGGATGAATGATCTATTGTAGAAGGCCAAAATGACAAATGGCAGCAACATTATTCACTTTCTAACTATTGTAGGAGGCAAAATCCCTATAATTGTGGTCATGTTCCCAAGAAAATAGGAACTGAGCAGGTGGCTAATTTAATTGCAAAAATGACCCAAATACCTAGGAAAGCTTATATATACCATCGAATGAGTAGGAGGGTCACTACATTATAAGAGACTAGAACCTTATGGTTTCACTAGAAACTAAAAAGTTAGGCACATAAGAGAAATTCGATGCCAGGGAAAGCTAGAGTGAATTTCTAAGAGTTTATGTTTGCAAGTGTGATTCTTAAGTTATAGAGAGTACTGTATAGGATTCTACATAGCATATTCTTGCTGGTGGTTCAGTGAAGAGGCTCGAGGGTCCTAAAGCAAGTGATCTTGGATTCTTTCAGGAGACGATTGAGAGGAACAATATTCTTTGGGTGTTTTTCCACTTCAATAATTAACAGGTTATAAAATGTTCTGGTTATTATCTTTAAATTTGTTTTATATCTATATTTGAAGGATTCTATGAATGTTGAAAGTCTCCCCAAAACTATTATTTGTGTTCTGTAATAAAATAGGAAAATGTTTCTTATTCCTGTATATTTATTAGTTAACGAATGCTATTTTTTACATAGAGTTTTCATAGTAAAATTATAGCCTATCTTGTATTTCTAATTTAAAAAAAATACATATTTTCATATATAGTTTCTTATAATATTGCACAGATAATGAATAGTTACTATTCCTTTAGTTTTTTTTTTCTACCCCTACAGAAATAACTAAAAGGTTACAAATAGTGCTATCATTGGCTAAGTAAACAATGAACTACAATTACAGTTAGGGTTTGCTCAATTTGAAGATAGAAAACCCTCCTTTCGAACAAACTCTTGTCTAAAAACATGATGCCTTCTCGCCAGGGTTCAAGACCCATAAGAATATTAAAACAACTCATGCAATATAAAATTTTACATCCGAAAGGGTTTTTACTCTTTACCAAACTCACACAGTTGAAAGGCTCACATCTTCTTTTACAAAATAGATCTAGGGTAAATACTCCATGTTAAATTTTTTTTAAAGGAATCAATATACTTGTAAAAAAAACGAATAATTCTTTTAAAATCTTGGTTAATACTAATCAAGGGTTTGAAACTTATAAAGTAGAATATATGTTAACAATCTACTCATTATCAAATTTTACAACTGAAAGGATTAATGTTTTTCCAAGAAAAAAAAATGAGTTAGGATTTAAAACATTACAATAATGAAACTATAGTTGTAGGTACAACCCAAACACTATTTTAAAGAAATCTTTTATTTCAGATCAAGGGTTTAGGGCCCGTAGGGACAAATACCCAAATCGCTTATGAAATAACCTATATAGAAAAATATTTTATTAATCAACACTTCATCAACAAATTAGGACATAGTGTGTTCAAAATTACATAGGCCATAAAAAAATAGAATAGAAAACACTTTAAAAGGTTATGTGAGGTAGTCGTTACAAATATCTATTTACATAATAACAATAAACACAAAAAGATAAAATTTATCAGTCAACCGATAACAAATCACTTAATTGATTTATTATTCTTACTAAATTTATAAATCTATAATAAATAAAATATCAATTCTTTTATAGAGACGTTTCAAAATAGTAAACAGTAAACAATATGTAAAATATACACAAAGCTGTGAACCCAGATAGAAGTAAAGTTGCAATACTTTATTTCTTAATATCCATGGAGAATTTTGTAGTAAAAGTATTAAATAAAACTAAGATACAACTTCCCACAGACTCCACTATCTGAGTCAAAGGGGTTTCAAAATTTTAAGTCTACTAAAAGAGAGGTATATCATCAAAACAGAGGACGACCTATGAAAAGCCGTGGATCATCCAACGAAGCTATAAAAAAAAAGAGATACTCTATTCCATCTTTGCCTTAACACCTTTCCCACATCACAGACTGGAAAGAACCGTAGGGTTCAGGGATGAGGTCTTAACAAAACCATTTACGCTGATGCCATCGACCCGAGCCCAAACTTTCAAGCCAAGCGACCATACAATCCTCTTGCGAGACAAAGCATCAAACGAAGATTAAAAACCTTGATAATTTATCAAATGTTATATTTTGACATTGCAGCAAATTGAAAATAAAACTGTACAAGGAATCTATTTACCCTCATTTAGGAACCTTTGGTAGGTTGAGACCGCACCTCTGCAAAGCTGTTGCCAAGAACATTGAGGGAAAAAAAACACAGTATAGCACATAGTATTTGTATTTCACTACTAGAAGGGCCGAGAAGAAGGGTCAAGAGCCCTCAGCTCTCCTCACTTTTAACCAACGCAAAGAAAGTCCAGAAAACAAAAGCCCTTTGGCTCACGTTTAGGGTTACCTTTTATTCCAGCTGGTTGGAACCATGAGCCATCACATGGTGGATTTTAGTTTCCTACTAACCTCCACGTAGACTAAAATATATAACCCACTTTCTATAGTTTAAACCATTTTTTTAAATAAAAATTCAAATATGTGGAATGAATAAAATAAGCTAGGTCTAGCTTAGTATAATGACCTTTTTATATTTTTTAAAAAAATGCAATTTCACCGTCGAAATTTTGTACCCTTTAGACGTGTAGATATCACCCTCATGCTTATCACCTAGGCTCGTTAGTTTATAGGGTTGCAAGGGATAGGGCTGAACCTCTTTGCGGAAAAAGAACACCTGCAATATTAATACAATATTTTAACCATGCATTAGGTTGTAGGAGCTAAGTAAGACCTAAGAAGTCATATAATCCTAACAATAGAAATAGGGTTTATAAGCAGAAGTGATGAAACATAAAAAGAACATGACTAATCCATCCTTATGATAAAACTAAAAATTACAACAATTTAAGTATGGCATAACAGTTTGTGGAAGTAAATAAATGATCTTAAAGGAACTGTATTCTAGTATAGTTTCATATACATATGTACATGCCATAACATATGTCAAATTGTTATGTATCGGTTTTATAGATTTGACTATAGGTTTTTAAATAGAATTTAGGATTTATAATTTTACCTAAAAGTTATTATGAAGCAAGAAATACTCCGTAAACAATTTTTTTATGATGAAATTATGGAGTTGCTCCATGTGGTATCAGAGCAAGTTTTCAAACACTAGGCCTGAAGTTGGCTCAACTCACATGCTCAATACGAAAACAAGAAAACAAAAAATCTGATTATGTTTAAAAATTGTTTCTATACAGAAATATAAATTTTTATTTTGCAAGAAATGGAAGGAGTAGAGGCTTCTTCTGAAGATGGATCACAACATAATAATCTAGATAATATATACGTGGAATTAAATAATCAACCATATGAATTAATTCAAACTGTAAAAGACTTAAAATTTGAATTATAGACTATTAAGGAAGATAATGAAAGAATCGTAAGAGCACAGGAATAATTAAATCAAATATTGTTGGATAAACTACATAATGAAGGAAAGGATTAAAGAAAAGAACATGAATGCGAATCTAGAACTGTATCCTACAAACGTAAAGGTAAGAAGTTAAAATTATTTGATAATGAAAGTAATTCGTCTTTAGAAATTAAGGTTAGGTCACACAGACAAAAGAATAAATATTCCAGTGAAAGTAGTGATAGTGACAATAGTCCTAAAAAGAGAAAATATAAACCTTATGAAGAAATTTTAGGAGATTTTAAGAAGATAAAACCCCCCTATGTCTAATGGTGAGGTGGAAAAAGGAGAAGAAGCCGAGGCATGGCTGTTAGGTATGAAAAAGTATTTTTAAATCTATAGTTACTCAGATTGAGTAAAATCTAGAATGACTATCTGTAACTTAACTGGAAAATATGATATATGGTGGTGGGATATAAAAATAGTGAAAAATATTAAAGGAAATTATGTATCTTGGAGGACTTCAAAGAAATACATTAAGAGAATTTTTTTATCTAAACAATATTACGAAGAAAGAGCTAAGGAATTTTATGATATCAAGCTAGGTTCAATGTCTATGAAGGAACTAAGTAGTAAATATCTAAGTTTATTATGATATGTACCTTATATTATCGATGAAAAGCCTACGATACAAAGCTTTCTAAGTTGTTTACCTCTTAGCTTAAAGGATAGAATTGAATACGACAATCCAAAAACCCTTGAGGAAGAAATGAGGAAAGCTAATTTATGTTATGAACAAAGAAAAAATAAAAAAGAGGGTGTACCTAAATGGAAGAGTAAAAGAAAAAATAATTTTGAACAGAGAAGGAAAGGACTTAAGCCCAACAAAAATTTCACGAATAATTCTTGAAACCATTCTAAGAATGTTTATCAAGGAACAGATTTTAAAAGCAATACACAATAGAATTTTAAAACGGCTAAGAATAGGAACATACCTAACAATTATGCCAAGAATAATGAACAAAGAGAACCTGTAAAATGTTGGGAATGTCAAGGACCTCATTATGTGAAGGACTATCCAAACAAAAAGAGGAATTTGAGAAATGTGCATACAATTTAGGAAGAACAAACTATTGGTGACGTAGAAAACAAGATGCCCAGAATTAATGCATCCTTGGAAAATCAATAGGATGATCACCAAACATCCATGGTTGAAATAGAAAGTATGATACAGAACAAACCTATTTCTATTTTGATAGACCCACGTGCTAGTTTAAGCTATGTGTCACCTAGTATAGAAAAAAGTTGTAACTTGTGTTTGAAAAAGTTTGAAAATTTTTTGCTGGTTGAGTTAGCTACATGAACAAAGAGAAAGGTAGTTAGCTATGTTGAAAATTGTGAAATGTTTATGAGTCAATTGAAAACTCGAGTGAAATTAAATGTATTACTACCATATCATATGATGTTTTAATAGGTATGGTATGGCTGGAAAAAAATAGAGTAGTTTTAAATTGTTTTGAGAAAACATTTACATGCTTAGGTGAAAAAGGAGAAACAATTATAGTAAAAGGAATACCTAGAAAGGTTTCTGTTAGGCAAATTTCAACTTTGCAAATGAAAAAGTATGTACACAAAGGTTGTAAAGTTTTTTTTGTGCATGTAAAGAATGATGAACACATGAATCAAGAAGGTAAGTTAAAATTCAATGATATACCAATCTTAAAAGAATTTTCAGATGCATTCCCGAAAGAGATTCCAAAATTACCTCTGAAAAGATAATAGGATTTTACTATTGAATTAGCACCAGGAGATGTGCCCAATTCAAAGGCTCCTTACCAAATGAATATCCTAGAACTTAATGAATTAAAACTACAACTACAAGAGTTGATAGATCATAGTTACATAAGGCCAAGTGTATCCCTTTGGGGAGAACCTATCTTAATTTTTAATAAGAAAGATGGTACCTTACATTTATGTATAGAATACCTTCAGTTAAACAAGATGACAATTAAAAATAGATATATGTTTCCTCGCATAGATGATCTGCTCGATCATATACGCGAAGCAACGATATTCTCAAAAATAGACTTGAGATTTGGACATCATCAAGTCATAATTAAAGATGAAGATATATTTAAAACTGCATTAGATGAGAGGAGGCATCGTGGAGCTCTGCGGAGAGGAGTGAAGGGAATAGAAGGGAAACTTAGGGAGCAGGAGTGAGACAGTAGAAGAGGGTTTTTTTCTCATTTTTGGAGTTCTTCTTTTAAATTTTTTTGGGTGTTGGAGGAACAAAGGTCGAAGGTGAAGTAGAAAATGGGTAGAAGGGAATCCAAGAAAGCTCCAAGATGTAGCTCAATGAGGTGGACTACACCCTAGATGAATGGGAGACCTCTGTATTCTGTTCAGAAGATGAATTTCAGAATCGACAAAAAAAGGAAGAGACACAGGGTGAGGGTGTGGGAGGTCATTTCACACACTCGAAGGCGCAAAGTTTCATAATGGTAGAAGAATCACATAGTACGTCAGAGCAATCTAAGCCATGGAATTTAATGAGTGTCTCAAGCGATGCCAATCCAGGTAATCATTGCTCCAACAAAATACTACCGTACAAAGCAAAGGGGGTAAGGTCGACAAAATACAAAGCAAAATTAACAGTCATCAGAGAAATTAACCTTGGTGAAATCCCAGATTACCTGAAGCATGCTCTTGTGGGGTGTTTCTACACAAAGTCACTAGGACGTGAGGCAATGAGGAACTGGGTACAGGATAACTGGGAAGGAGAGCTCAGGTACAGTCCTGAATTCCATATCCTTCCAAGAGGTTGGTTCTTGATGAAATTGTTTCATGAAGAGGACAGGAAAAAACTCTTAGACAAAAGCTGGAGATGGGAGCCATCAGGCTAAATCCTGCATAAGTGGAGAATTGACTTTGACACGACATGAGAACCCTTCAATATACATCAGGTGTGGGTGATAATGTTGGGACTACCTATGATGTTTTGGGAGGAGGAATGTTTGAAAGCAATTGGAAATAAGATAGGCAAGTTTGTGGCCTTAGAAGCAGACTAGGAAACCAAAGTGGATCGATGGTGCGTGAGAATTCTAGTGGAGATGGATCTCAAGGACGGTATTTATGAGGAAGTCCTGATAAATATGCATGGAAGCCAATGGAAATAATGCCTAGATTATTGGAAAATCCCATTCCATTGTTATAGTTGCAAAGAGGTTGGTCATCTATTGAGGAATTTCCCGAACAAGACAAATAGAAGCTAGTTTCGGAAGGTATGGATCAACAAGAAGGGGTACAAGGAAGAAGAAATTGCAGATACTTCGAAAGTTACAGAAGAAAAAGTAGAATCGGAAAAGGATGGGGGAGCTCAGGAGAATCGCTCAAGCAAAAATTTGGCCCAAAATAAACAAAGCATGGAGCCAGCATTGGAAGAAGCTCGAAAAGGTGGAGAGAGTGAAATAGGGTCCAAAAAAGAACCTTCGACATCATTGATGGTGACAGAAACATAGAAAGAGGGACACATTAACGAAGGTGTAGGAATCATGGAAGGTGGTCAAAACAACCCAAACATCAACGGGCCCCAGCCATCTTCAACGGAATCCAAAGGTAACAACCATTATCCAGTGGTTAATTTTAATCCTGATTCTATTAATAATGATTCCCATGTTAAATATAAACACAAGATTGCTCATTCTAAGGAAACAATAAGAGAGAGGAGAAAGGAATACAATTTGAGACCTAGGGCTTCAAAAGGAAAGGAGGATGGTTTTATTTCAATAGGAGGATTGTTAACCCAAAAAATCCCTCAGTAAGTTCTACATGACCTACACCACCCAAACTCATCTATGTACGACCTTCATTTGACACCCACACCCTCAAAAAGGCTTAAAAATATGAAAAAGGGCTTAAAAACCCCTAAAAAGAGCCAAACTAGCTCTCATAGGAGCTAAAACCTCCAAAGAGGGGCTAAAACCCCTCATAGGAGCTTAAAACCCCCAAAGGAGCTAAGGATTGGGAAAAAGGGGCTAAAATCCCAAAATAGGGATAAAGCCCCAACCAAGGGCCTAAAACCCTAAAAATCCCAAGAAAAAGTATAAATAGACGGGTGGGTTCACTCTCAAATGACTTCTCAACTCCCTATCGTTATGTTGCCTGTGTGAGTACCTTGAGACCATTTTCCTCTCAATCCATTCACCCTCCCTCTCCTCCATTACTCCATTGAGCCATAGCTCCCCATCCATTGAGAGGTGCTCTCCCAAGCTAGGGCATGGTGGCCCATTCCAACCAGAGAAGGTATACTTGTATTTTTATGTTTTTGCTTTGTTATGTTGTAGTTTTCTGACATTATTTGTTTCCAAGCTTGTAGTTTAACATTTTGTTGCAGGTTTCCATTGATTGCTTGCAGGTTCTTTTGTTCTCTAACAGTTGTATGCAGGGTTTTGGAGCTTGGCCCTAACCTTGTTTTTAGGGGTTTTTCATTTCGTTTTTCTGTTTGTTTATTTCTTTCTATTCTTCCATTCTCACAAGAACCCTACCCTTCCGTCCTATAGACAGAAGGGTGTATTTCCTACCTGTAGCTAGAGTGAAAGCCCTACTACAGATTTGGCGACCATACCAGGTCGATCCCACAGGATCCCTGGGTTTTATTTCTGCATTTTAGTTTTATTTTCCATAGTTTAGTTTTCTTTCAAATCTAGATTAGCTCTATCTTTTCCTACATTTTTAGTTACTGCTGAGCCTCCTCAAGTCCAAACCGAGCCCATTTGGCCACAATATAGGTTACTATCGGTCAGATCTGGCTCAAGTTCAAGAAATTTTCATCTTTCGGAGCAGGTCGCTCTTATCAGGCTTAAAGGTGCGACCAGGTCTCTCATTCAGGCCCGAAAGGTGTGACCAGGTTGCTTATTCAGGATGGAAAGGTGCAACTTCATCCTAGAAGCCAGATCGCTTCTGTCTGCAGTTTTTGAGCGACCCCCTTGCCTGTTTTGGGGAAAATTTGGTGACCCCCTCGCCATATTTTCCCCAAAAAGAGCGATATGTCTCTTAGATTCAGATTTTTAAATATTAGGGACTGTAAGTGCAGCTCAGTTGCCTCTATCCATCAAATCTATGTCTATTTCCTTTCAGTATCTGTTTAGTTTATTACAGGATGTGTAAATCGATGTTAAATTAAATGGTTAATTGGTTAATGAATCTGTTTAAAGCTTGAATCAAAAAATTACTGTAGGTTTCAATTCTTAAGTTGAAATTAACATCTTGCCTAGCCCTTCCTCCTCTACCCAGTCATCACCCTTCGGGGTATTCTGGGATAAGATGAAGGGTGAAGCTCATATAGTAATCAGCACTTTACCTGTCATTTTTTCAAACCACTAAAAGTAGGTGACTTGGAAGGTAGAGGAGGTGGTAGGCCCAGGGGGCCTCACGACGTTTGCGTCCTCCCTATTGACCAACTTTGCATTCAGAGGATGACCTGAGGATCTATGGATGGGCTTAGTCCCATTATGTTGAGATCCCAACACCCTTTCCTGGTTGAAGAGAAATACATGTGTAAGGTAGTCACCTAGTTAGGCTATCATAGTTCAGATTCAGATATGGTACATGTTAAAATTTATGTTTATCATTTACTGCTTTCATCAACAATGTTATGAACTCTGTCGAATATTCATAAACCATTTACGCATCCATTAAGTATAATAGAAAGACAAAATACATACACACAAACCATGCCACATAAAACAACCAAACTCGGTTCATGATGCTAAGCTAGCCATTAAAATTTATAATTTACACTAATTCAAACACTTGCAATCCTTGAGGGCATATCTCCCTAACTGCCTTAATTGTGGGAAGTACTTGGGCTCATCCCAGAAACTCATTGTGAGGAGTACCACGGGAACCCCAAAGTAGCTGGCCACTGAGAGTAATTGCCAAGCGAAATGGGAAACAACCCCCACCGATTGACTAGCACTCCCGTGAGGAAAAATACAAGCACTGTCTTCTGGTAGTCTTGGTGGACGAGTGACCATTTGAAGCGAATAGGAATCCATTAAAACCGGGGTCCAAAAATCATTACCATATTTCACCACTTGACATACAAATCAGACACAATTGATCCCCCACGGTCTTCCTCACGCTTGAGAGGCGATCCACCATAGTTCGGGTCATTGAACCAACACCATCGAGACCATTCTCAATGACCCTCTACACCATCAGAAGGCCACACAGCCTCTGATTCAGACTCAGAATCATACCAATCTGAGCCAAACCTGCATACTGCACCATCTAGCCCCATGGTTGGAGCAAACCTGGATCCATTTTTTGGCTTAATGATTGGTAGTGGACCCATGTCCATACCCCACACCACCATCAACACCCCTACTGGTGGCCCCAGCACAGTCATGCAAATTGTCATAAGCCAACTACCACCACCCATATTGACCAGTCAAGTTGTCCCACCTGTAACACATGGGGGCAGTGTCCCTTCCACCCACACTGTCCCACTTGGCATGCTTGGGGGTAGTGGCCCTTCCACCTACATTTCCCCTCCTGTCACACATGGGGGTAGTGGCCCTTCCACTCACATAGTTCAGTTTACCACACTTGGGGGCAATGGCACGTCCACAACGGTGCCACAAGTACCCCTAGTTATGCAAGTACATCATGTCCCTGCAAACCCCGCCACCATTGCTGCCCCATCTCACATCAACCTTGGGTCAAACCTTATTTTCATGGCACATCTCAACCTACTTGACTTGGCTCGGTTAACAAATGACCCTATCCGCCATCAAAATTTTTGGCCTCCCATGCCAACCAAACTTCCCAAAGACATTCCCAAGTTTGAAGGGAAGGCAAGGGAGTGCCCCCAAAACCACATCATGACGTTTCACCTATGGTGATCATTAAATATCATCGTAGATGATTTGATCAGTCTCAGATTATTCCAATGCACCTTCACAGGTGTTGCATCCAAGTGGTACATTGAGATACCACAAGCCAAGTACCCGGATTTTAACTCCTTAGCTTTCATGTTCCTACAATATTTTCAACACCCCATTAGATACGACAAAGGGGTGGAGATCTTGTTATCTTGTTTCCAGAATACTGTAACCCACATAACCGACCACATCCATGAGTGGCGGCGATGTCGTAGTTTGTGCAAGATTCAACTTGATGACAAGATATTCCTAGATTGGTACCTAAAAACTTTGCTACCACCTATAAAAAAGGACATCACATCTGAACATCCCCAATCCAAAGAGGAGGCCATCTTGAAATCCCAACATTTTGATCTGATCTATGCATGGTCTGGATACCTTTACACTGTCATTCCAGATGCTCCCAGTGCAGGCACCTCCTACCGAGATGCACTGGGGGCATCCCATGCTGCAGTTGGCATCATAGGTTCTATCTCCCACCAACCATAGCACCATCCGACACCACCTGTAATACCACCACAACCAAGAAACACCCCTATTGTTTCCTACCAAAACCAAACTCCATACTATGCAAGAATGATGTCCCAGTTCGGAGATACAACTTCTTATACACAACCTACGCCACCGCAGCAGACCCAGGCACTAGCTTGGCCAGCACAACAATATGTGGGACAAATGCCCACATTTGTGGCACCTCCCCCCCAAGTCTACTACGCACCACTTGTACATGCCGCTCAAGCCCCCGCCCCAGCTCCACCTACTCCATTGGGATAGGTGTTTGCACAACAAAACCGTCCCAACCAGACAACCCCCAACAACCAATAAGGGAAAGCCAGGAATAACCGACCCCGAAACCAAGGCAATAATCAACCGCAGGGAGGCAGTCAACAACCAAATCCTCCCAAAAATTCTACGGTGAATCAACCAGCCCAAAATCCTCAATGACCAAATGCACCAAGATGTAACACTCTGTTGCATATAAACCAACCGTGCACACTATGCGAGGTCTATGGGCACTACACACATGAATTCCCCTTCATGGGTTGCACCAAGCAAGCCATTCACAATGAGGTTCAGCGTGCTACCAATATAGCAGCCCAAGCTAAACCCAACCCGACACCACCAGGGCCCCCACCCATGGTCCTCCAAAACCCATTACTAGTCCAAGGACTAGTAGCAACTACACCCACTCCGCAGTCCAATTACAACTCCCTAGGGGCACCTCCGATAACAGAAATAGGTGTTCACCACCTGCTAGCCATGACAACTAAAGAGGTCAATTTACAGACCAAACAAAATCAGTATGGAACCAACACCGAACCCACTGGCACATTAGCGGCATCTACGTCTAAAATAGCCAATGCACCTGTTCATCTACCCCCTTTCCTCCATGCCCCCCCATACGACGGGTTGCCAACAACATCACGACTAGAGTTGTTGTAAGCTACAACATTGTGGATGATTTGGCCCAAACACCTACCACCATGTCTGCTCTTGAGGTACTCAAAACTTTCCCAACGCAACGAAAATCCTTACTAGTCGCCCTTGGTACTGTAGACCCCTATGAATCCAAGTTGATCACATTCAACATGAAGAATGGAGACCCGCGGTTGCCATCAACCATTGCCTTCCAAATCCCCATGTCAATCCAGAATCTGGTCGTGCACCAGTGCATAGTGGATGAGGGAGCATGCACATGCATTATGTCCACTCTAGTCTAGCAGAAGCTTGGATCCCCAATTCTACAACCATCATCTACTACTCTGTGGGCTTATGATGGCCACCCCAATAAATCCTAAGGAATCCTCCCTCATGTCCCCATCACATTAGCTGGGAAAACAGTACCGATTTACATAGAGGTTGTCAATGCTTAATTGGACTATAACCTTCTCCTTGGATGAAGTTATATGTACAACATGAGAGCTGTAGCATCAACTTTTTTCTGTCTCATGATATTCCCCCACGAAGAGAAAATCGTGATGGTTGACCAACTGACTTATCACAATCTGCAAGGGCTAACGACACCCACCAATGTTATCCCTACGATCAACACCATTGATATGCAAGGGCTAGCTCCACCCGCCAATGTTATCCCTACGGTCAACACCATGGTTGACAACATACCAGCCTCCCCATTGTTGAATGTGGGCCCTGGGTTGTTTGTCGATACCACCATGATGACTTCTTTCCCCTTAGTGTCACCACCACTGACACCAAATGAGACCACGGACTTTTGCATGCCCTCATCTAGCACTATTGCACCCAAACATCAACTGTAGTCATAGCCCCAACCGCAACCACAACACCATCCACAACCGCAACACCATCAATAGCCACAACATCATCATTAGTCACAACATCATCAGCAGTCACAGCATCATCTATAACTGCATCATCATCTGCAGCCGTAGCATTATTCACAGCCCCCACCATAACCTCATCCTCACATGCAACCATCAGGGAGTTATCTGGGATCCTCCCCAGTCCACACAATTCCCTTCCTCTTTCCCCCACCTAGTGTCATGAGCAAGCCAATAATGGCTACCTTAAACTTACCCAATTTTACATTGGGAATTCCCATGTGGTACCTTGATCCACCAGCTTAACCACCAATTCCTTGGGTAGTCTTAACCCCTGTGCAACCCATTACAGTCAAATCTCATCCTCCACCAGGCCCGCAAAAACCAGCCACCACACCCACACCCGCACCACCCCACCCAAAAAGGGCTAGGGGAAAAAACGTGAAAGCTACCACTGAACCTCAACAGATCCCACTTTGCGTTGTCTACGAAGAATAGGGCCATCCAACTCAAAGCTTCCCTAAGATCCCCATAATCCATGTGCATTTGGATGCCAGCGATACAACAGAAAATATCCTCGTGGTTGAACTCCCAAGCATGCCAATAGTGAGAAACAAGTCGTTGAGAACAAACCATGCTTGTTCCCTCTACGGATTGTATCGACACTATTCTCACCACTGCCAGGACTTATCTGAGTTTTGAATAGCCTTATCCAATCTTCAACAACATTCCCTTGAATCTGAGATCACTTTGATCGAAGAATTCCATCCCCCACCTCCTTCTTTTGACACCATGTCCATTTACATGATGTCCAATTCCACAGACCCCCTTATCTCCGCCATTATCGACTGTCCATCAGACCTGTCTCTTTGTTGCTTCCACATTGATGAGGATATACTTGAAGCCTTAACCGCCCTAGAATAACCATGGGATGACATGCACCATCCGCATTTGCAGCACCATCCATAGCCACAGCCGCAACCTCAGTTACCAGGGAAAAAGTGGGGTTCATTCCCACTCAACACGATCCTTTTCATCTTCCTTTTCCTTTTCCTTTTCCTACCATCCGGGATCATGAGTAAGTCTGTCTTAGCAACCCGTAATTTATAGGATTTCACACTGGGAGTTTCTATGTGGTACCTTGAACCACCTACCCTACCTCTGAGGACCCAAGATGTGTTGACTCATGTCCAGCCAATTGAGATGATGTTGAACCTACCTCCAGGTCCATCAAAGACTCCTCCCGTCTCCAGGCCTGCTCCTCTTCCTCCAATAGAGACTAGGGGAAAGGCCACCAAAAACACAACCAATACCATTTACATGATATCTATCACCATTCTCCCTTCCATCTCATTGGTTATGGAAGATCCACTTAATCTATCTCGACACCACTTACGCGAAGACGGAGAGATCTGTAAGACCGCCTCTAGTTTAACCCCATTCCCTTTAAACCATAGTGTGGAATTGGTTCTTCCTAGAAAAGACTAAATTCCATCACTCTACCTTTCCAAAGACCTTTGTCTTGGAAAGGGGGCATACCTCTTCACTAACTCAAATGGTCACCTCTTGAAGAAGCATCATAACGGGCTCCATCTCAAGAGATCCCATGCTTGATACCACCACCATGAGTCACTTATAGCGTAGATTTTTTTTTTTGTTTTACAATGTTTTTATCACAAATCAAAAACCCCCCATTTAGGGGCAGCACCATTAGCTTCTGTTTCAGAGTCACCCAGAGCCTATTTGAGACACCCCTCACACCTCCTGGCTCAAATTTCTATCTTCTAACAAGACCATCATCTCATGTTTAACAAGTAATTTTTGGGACCACTTCCCATAAGTTACCTCGGTTTACAAGCCACATCATTTTGATGTAAGTGTCTCTAGACCTGTACTTGCATTACACTTTCCTATCACCACTCATGCGGGTTCCCCGGCCATCGCCTGGAAGGCACGCCATTTTATTTTAGCATATAGTTGTCTAATCGGTCCACCACACCTTTTGTGGATCCCTGGACCATCATCTAGAGGACGGATCATTTCCTTTGCATGCATTCGGCATATAACTACCTCTAGAATTGCACTCACATCACATATAGTCAATTCTGTCCACCACAACTCACACATAGCTCTCCTAACCTTTGTCCGAGAGCCACCTCGGTTTTCGTGCCTCTGCCGCATCAATTCGCATTCCTCTATCGCGATCCATCCCGTGCATGTATTGGTATGTTTAATAGCCACCTTCTCCATCCATACTGCATGGATGACCTTTGGACCACTGTGCATTTTCCCGACATGGGGCATCACCTCTGCCACTGTAATGTCCCCTTTTTGGAATTTTATTAAAATGCCCAATTTTCCAATTTTTTCACAATTTTGGCTCTTGACTAGTTTTGATGTCTGGACCTCCAAATTGACCCAAATGATTAGAAATTTTATCTGAAGGTACATGAATGATAATATAACTTAAATATCAAGCTCATGTATGTTTTGTGACCTCCCAATTACTTCTGTAAACTTGTTTAATGTTCTGTTCAAAGTAGGAGTCTTTACTAGCAAATCGGAGCTCCAATTCCCCCTAGGTAATTGTCGGAAATGGCTTCACAAATGGTCCTGAAGTCACTTGAATTTCTGAATAGAGGCTAGGTATGTGTAAGGGACCTTTTAAAAGTCTCATATGCATCATTTTTTAGTTTATATAGGCTGTTATGACTCTTTCCAAAAAACTCCCAAGTCACAATTTTGACCCTTGGGGAAAATGTACCAAATCTTCTCCCAATGCAATAAAAATGAGTAAAATGGTTTCCAATGATTAAGTAATAAACATGAGACTTGAATTACACATTAATTACAGTCCATAAATCATACATTTATCAGATATACATTCCTCCATTCGAAATAATAAGCATTACCATGGCATATATCAAAATGGAGTGGAAATGGTCATTGTTTGCTCATTAAAAGTCATCTTGACCTACAACTCTTGAGAATTTCGACTTGAAAATTTATGAGAATTAATAATATATCATATTTAACTGATTACAATCATAAATTTACAATGAAATGCTCTCCCAATTCGAAATCATTAGCATTACAATGGTTCAGAACAAGATAGTGGGGAAATGACACTATTTCTTCATTGTTCAACATTTTTACATGAATTCTTTTGGGTATTCCAACCTGAGAGTCTTGTGAACATGAAATACAGAGCATATAAATCAGAGCATAATATCATTGGAATTATAATATTCCCCAAAAGGATCAATATCTCACCCAAAGCTCAATCCCTCCATTGGCAAGAATATGGTGTGAAAACTGGAAATAGTTGAGAGAGAGTGCTGCAATAGAAGAATCCACATGCTTCCTTATATATTACACCTGAAAATAAGACTCCATTAATGATCCATTAAATACTTTAGTATCCTTTCCAAACACCAACTAGGATGGGAATCTTTCACCCTCGAAATTGGCTTAAGCAAGAAAACTAGTCATCCACTAGCTCTCACAATTCACAAATGACAATTTCACAACTAAGCAAAAGCTTCTTCTCATGGCTGATATCTGTATTTTATAAAAATTATTGGTATTATAAGGTTCCAAATCCATCTATAAACCAAATCCAAGTCGAATTGGTGTGGTTTCTCATGCTATGCCATGTGGCCTCTGTCTTCACCTTCCCTCTTCTCCCAAATTTGAGTAGGAGCCTCTTGGCCTTATCCAACTCCCAATTTCAACCTCTAAGATGCTCTATTCAGTCCTAAAATGTTAGTATGTCAGTATTTCAACCTTCATATCTGACTTGTGTCATAATTTTCATAGAATCTCCATCATTGGTGTCATAGATGTCAAAAATGTAAGGGGAATCTAGTCAAGTGTCCATGAAACTCCCATTTGGCTCTTCCTCTCCCGTGTAAGTTACAATTCATCCCAAATTCAACCTATGAAGTATTCCCAAAATTATATTAACCTTATAATCCATCCAAAAACATTAGGATTCCCATATATTCGAATTTGAAAGAGAAAGATACCATTTAACATAGGAATTCTAGCTAATGTGGGCCCCATAGTCTCCATGAGTCTTCATGCTCCATTGCCACTTCCATTTTATCTTGTATTTATTTAATAAGATAAATTATTAAATATTTATCCCCTTCTAATGTCTAAACATCATTTATTATCCCTCTTCTTCCAAAAATCAAAGCTTCCACCCCCAACCTAGGAAACTAGTGATTTTCCTCCTTGGCAATTATTTGACTTTTAGCATCCCTTTGACAACTTTCATGAACATGGAAAATGTGATTTGGCCATTGTGACCCAATGAAAAATTTGGGAAATTACAAATCCTCCCTTCCCAATATTTCTTGTCCTCAAGCAATTTCAAACATGGTTGTTGAACAACCTGCTTTCTGTATGATTCTTTGAAGTTGCCACTGAGCTGCCCACCTTGAGTCTTTGAGATTCCATGAAGATTTCAGAGAGGAACCACCATGATTGCTGATGCACTACTCTGATTAAAATAACTTTATTAAATGGGGAATCCATATCCCATACTGCTTGTTTCCCAAAGAATTTGAAATCAATGGGACTAAAAACTATCCCAGGGTCCCATTGCTTGCATTGCACTCCAACAATTAAGAGTGCTCTCCAACCCATACCATTTGGAAAGAGAATTCCTGGATCCCATTTTCTTGTATGCATTCTTCCAAACATCATGAGTGCATAATATATATCATCAAAGTATATAACAACATAATAAGAATGTACATCAAGGAGGTTTCTCACCAAGAAATCATGAAAGTGCTTATACCTCCCAGTGAGTAGACTACCATTTGCCAAGTGCATACATGCTTCAAGTGACCAATCAAATCTGCTCCAATGACATAGGTGAGGATCCCATGTCCTATAATGCTGCTCCCAAATAATGTAATATGCATCAAAATAATAATCAGCCATTTTTTCTTTCATCCAAGAAGTGAATGAAGAACCTCCACCAAAATATGAACCAAATAAGGAGCAAATAAAACACGAAGACTTCAAGTGCATCAAAGAAGTCTCATCAATACACCCATGAATATGTATAGCATCATGAAATAACAGAGGATGTTCTTACCAATAATAATTTTCCTCAATCATATCCCTCTTCACCCAAGTGTTTGATGAAGTTCCTCCAACATCAAATGAACCAAGTGTTGAGCAAGAAAAACCATGAGTCTTCAAGTGACTCAAATGAACATCATAGGTGCACCCATGTAGATGTGTATAATCATAATGTAAACAAGGATGATGCTACGAATGCAAATAATATGGTTCTCTAATAATTCCATCAACAAAAGGAGAAATAGAATTTCCATTCTCTTCATGTGGAACCATCAAAAAGAAACCTTTCAACCATACTTCATTAGGATGACTACTGCAAAATTTAGAAGTGTAGGATGTAGGGGAAAGAACCAACTCACCCAAATGATCAGTAAGTGGATAATTGTCATAATGTGAAGTATCCATAGGGGTAGGATTATTCACCTCCCTAGAAAATGCAAAAATTTCCTCATGGGTTGGTTCCAAGGTAGTGGAATATGCAGTTCTCCAAAAAGTGTGTAACCGTTTTCAAGAGACAACTCAAGTTCCTCTTCCACCAAAACAAGTGATTGGATATCATCACTATAATCCTCAAGAACATATAGAACCTGCAATTTTTCATGTTTCTCATGATCCATCATGTCATGAGAATCCTCCAAGCAATCTACCTTATGAAAATCTGAAACATCGGAGGAAAAACAAGTGTCTTGCAACTTTTCAATAAGTTGCTCATTTTGAATTGTGAGCTTATCAATAACTTCATTATTCTTCAAGTCGGATTCATGTAACCATTCAATAAGCTCAATTACATTTTTTCTATCAAAAAGCAAAGACATGAAATTACCTTTGATGTTGCACATTTCTCTTTGGATCTTCTCCATGTCTTCAAGGAAGGATGGGTCCTCCAAGGAAGTAGCTCTCCAACAAGAATTTGATACCAATGCTTGAGTGTCATGGAGTATGCTAAGGGCCTCTTGGATCTTGTTATCCAACTTTTTGTACCATAAGTTGGGTTACCTGAGGAGCCGTCGATTGACAGACTTGTTCAAAGTCTAATTCCAGTGTATCAGTTGATCCGTCTGCTTGTCTAGCCAATATTGTCTAGTCACTTTTTTATTTGAATAATTTTGACCATGGCCCCACGGGGTTTGTAATAAAATGTGCTAGTAGGATATTTTTGAGTGGTTCGGTCTCCTAAGACGTAGAATTGAAAATAGGGTATTCCAGGGAGTTTTTTGCCCTTGACAATTATGCTTTGCCTTCATCCGAGTATAATTGACGAGGTTTCTCTCGCTTCCTCCAAAGCTGGAATGCCCGATGTTGAATTTTGGGCCTTGGGGGGTTATTAGAGCCCAACTGAGTGTTATAAGGCTACTAGACATTATTTAGATAGATCATGGTCATGTCCTAAGTCATCTGAACACATAAAAAAATTTCGAAAAAATCTTTTTCGAACAGTGAAAAATTATTTTTTTAATTTTTTAATTTTTAATTACTTTTCCTAAGTTTTTTGGGTTAATTTTTCCATAAATTAAATGGAAAAAACCCGTTCGTGATCTAGACTCAGAATTCAGTGATTGAAGGCTCTAACCTTAAGCCAAAAATCATTCTTGATCATCCAGCCAATCAGAACCAACTTTTAGATCAGCAATCAGACACATAATGCCTTTTTACTCAAAAAAGTCAGTTTTGAGTAAAAAATGATTTTTATTAAAAAAAATGATTATTTTGGAGAAAACTAAAACTCTCCAAATTAATCCAAATTCAGTAAAATAAAAGACTATATGACATCTCATGGAACACTTATGATGATTGGAGTTATCATAACTCAGCTTTAGTCATCATTAAGAGAGCAATTAATTTATTATCAGTTATCAGACATGTCATCTCCAGCTAAAGATGAGATGGAGAGCTTTCATTGGTCCAGTGATTTGATCGAGGTAAAGACTAAAGCTTACACCATCATTGGGATTCCCAAACCTAGCTCAGGCTCCTGCTAGACCTAAAGGATGAGCTTACCTACATCCAGACTCACACATGTGGCCTCATCCTTGGCTTGTTTTCAGTGCACAGGTTTGGTGTGGGGGTGCCTTGCCTGGGTGGAGGCCTCCCCTCACTCCCGATTCTCTAGTTTAGGTCTGGGCTCTTTGTTAGGTGTCTAAGTTGGTTAGGGTTGGTTTTTTGGTTTTAGGGTTTTAGCACTCTCTCATTTGTTAAAAAGATGCTCTTTCAGCTCTATTGAGCATGGACTTTGGTAGCAGAGTTACTCTGAGAAATTTGTATCAAGCATTTGCTTTAATTTGTTAATAAAGATCAGACTTTCGAGGTCCATGAGCTCTTGGATGTGGTAGTTTTTTGCAATTGGTTGAGGTGATATTGTCTCTAACCCCTATTTCTTTTTTAATGCTTATGTGAGATTAAATTGTTTATTTGTTAGCTCAATAGGGCCATTGTTGGCACAGTAGAACAATCATTTTTCAACTTGATTGTTTATGTGAAGTAGATTAGTATTTTGATGGACATGAGTAATCAGTATATATGTAATGTCGATCATGATTCAATTTTCTTAGCATACTAGCATGTATTTTGATCTCACGTTTTGTGTTGAGTTGTAGTGTGTTTTCAGACTTCACAGGTTGAAGAAGGGTGTGAGCTCAGCTGCTTCTATCCCAGGCTTCAAGCAACCTTTTTAATCTAACACTTTCATTGCAAGACCTACAAAGATCTTCTTCTTCAAAATACAAAAAGAAATATGGGAGTCTATCTCTCTCTCTTGGGTTCCAACCATAATTTCAAATACTTTCTTGGTTACCGAACTTCCCTCTTCTAGTTCTCTCTTTGCTCCTTGATCCCCTTGTTTTTCTTGCTTGCTAGCCTTTTCCTCCTTGCTTGGTTTTTCCCTTTCTTATCTTTTCTTCATCGCTGCCCCGTTTTACTCTTTTTTTTACCACTCATTTTCTTCTTTTTGGACAGCCCTAGTGTGCCCTAGTTTATGCCTCTTTTTTGCCTCTTTTTGCCCTAGTTTTTTGCCCTTCTTCCATCTTGTTTTTGGCCTTTTCTTCCCCTTTTTGTTTGCTGTCCTGTTTTTTTATTTTTATGATAGCCATATTCCTTCTTCATCGCTACCCTGTTTTACTCTTTTTTTACCACTCATTTTCTTCTTTTGGATAGCCCAAGTGTGCCCTAGTTTATGCCTCTTTTTTGCCTCTTTTTGCCATAGTTTTTGGCCCTTCTTCCATCTTGCTTTTGATCTTTTCTTCCCCTTTTTGTTTGCTGTCCTGTTTTTTAATTTTTATGACATCCATCTTCCTTCTTCATCGCTGCCCCATTTTCATCATTTTTTATACTCCTTTGGCCTCATTGATCTGGCGAATAATTCCTCTTTAACGATCTAAAATATGGTACATGGTTCAAAGAAGCCACGGGTGGAAAATCGGAGAGCGGAAGAAAATACACAGATCGGACGTCGGAAGCTTTTCCCTTCCGCAACATCGGAGGTCGAAAGCCTTTCGGCGGCTGCAACGGTGGAAGCTTTGACGAATTGGAAGTCGGAAGCATTCCGGCAGCCGCAACAGCGGAGTGATTTTCCTTCCGCAGATCAAAGATCGGAAGAGATTTCATTCCACAACATCGGGGATTGACAGATTCTTTCCTTCCGCCACAACGGAGCTCACAAAGCTCTTTTCCTTCAGAAACGGCAGAGCTCACAAAGCTCCTTTCCTTCCACAATGGCGAAAGATTTTCCCTTTCCGAAACGGCGGGGCATCCGCAATGGCAGGAACGTAAGGACGTTTAGAAGCCGGAGTGATTTCTCTTCCGCAACAGCAGACGAACAGATGATCACAACTTTCGATTTGAAGATGGCAATGCATTCGCGCGGGGGGGACTTTTCAAAACGGTTGTTGCAAAATCTTGATGCCGTATGATGGTAACATCGATAGGGAGGTGAACAGTCAGGGCAGTTGGAAGAAGGAGGTGAACAGTCGCGTTCTTGAGCGTTGGCTCAATTGTAACGGCCAAGATGAGTATTAAAGGAGGAATCCATTCAGTGGAAGGGGGATTCGGACAGAATTTCGGGCATAGTTCGTTGGGAGCACAGTGCAGCATTTTCTCTGTGAGGAGAAGTTTCAGAGAGCATTTTTGTTGTTCCTGTTGAAGTTGACTACTCTTAGTTATACTTGGCTTCTTTTTCCTATTGAAGTCCAGTTTTGTAACTTTCAGAGAGGAGGTCTCGAAGACTTTACTGTTAATGTCCAGTTTCTGTGACTAGCCCAGAACCATTTTTGTACCATTTCAAGAGATTAATTGGATCGGTTCCTATTGGAGAGGGACCCAGAGACATAGCCCAGTGGAGGGGGTGAACTCTGTTTATGTCTCTGTTTTCGTGTTTTCTTCCTTGTATCTATCTATCAGTGTTGTGGTTTCCGTTCCTGTTCTGAGCACTTAATTTCTGTTAATGCTGTTCCATTAATTAACCTGTTACACGCATTCTTTTACAACAAACTTTTAAAGCACTAAGTTGAGATCCTACGGATCATATTTGGTATCAGAGCTGGTTGGCTGTTGAGCAAGTTTGTGAATGCTTACCAGGTCCAGGTTACAGGTTGGTGAAGGAGATCCTAAGATTGGCTCCAGGAAAACATTCTCAAGAACCATGTCTTCTCCACGAGGGGAAGAAGAAGGACATACCGAATGGGAAAAACCTATCATTTCTGAAACAGAGTTTGTGGAGGCTTTTATGAGCATGAAAGCCATGATGGAACTTCTACTCGAAGAGCGAGCAAAAAGGAAGAAGAAAGAAGAAGGATCTTCATCCAGAGATGCAGAAGTGAAGCCAGAAGAAAATGGTAAATGAGTAGGAGGTGATGGTGATCCTCCTGATACTAAACATATTTTTTCTTCTTCTCATACTTCTCATAATGCAAGTCCTAATATGTCTTATTTCAAATTGGATGTAAAGTTTGAATTACCTATTTATAATGGAGATGTAGATGCTGAAAAATTAGACAATTGGATCAAGCAGCTTGAAGTATATTGCAGGGTACAGGGCATTAATGATGACCCTTCCAGGATTCAATTGGCCACTTTGAGAATGAGAGGAATGGCTCTTACTTGGTGGGAGAGCAACATTCAGCAAGATCTTCGAAAGAATGGTAAAATTATCTCAGTTTGGAATGAATTCATTGAAGTACTAAGAAAACAATTTTATCCTTTAGGTCATATGCAGCAACTAACCATGAATTGGCAAATGTTTAGACAAGCTAAAGGACAAAGCATTCAAGACTATACTCATGAATTCAGGAAGAGGGCTATTGCATTGAATGTTTCGTTAGATACACAGGAAACTCTTCTTAAGTACATTGGTGGCATGCATTCTTATTTGAAGCATACTTTGTTAATGTTTAATCCCAGTAATTTGGATGATGTATGTGTTCAAGCTACCCATTTAGAAGCCAGGGGTAAGCATGCTAATGATACTTTTGTGAAGAAGTCATTTAAATTTGACAGCAAATCGAAAGGTAAAGATAAGGGGAAAAATAAGATGGCTACTGTTAAGAAAGAAGTTGAAAAGCCTACATGTTTGCATTGTCAGAAGGGACATGATGTCTCTAAGTGTTGGAAACTTCATCCGAAGTTAAGGCCAAAGAAGTACGGAGGAAACAAAGACAAAGGAAAAGAAAAAGCTACTGCAGTCGTTATTCAAGACTTGGGATTCGACTCAGGTGATGAAACAAAAGTTACAGCTGTCAGAATCGAAGGTAAGGATAAAAGTATCTCACTCTCATTGATGCACAATCTAGTTCTAGTGCAAGTACAAGTCTGCCATCTACTTCTAAGAAAAATGATAAAGATAGAAGTGCACTGTTTCATGTTCGTGTCATTGCAAATCACACAAAGATTGATACATTGTTTGATAGTGGTTCACAAGTAAATCTGATATCAGAAGAAGCGCTTAAGAAATTTCATTTAGTTATTGTGCCTCATGAAAAGCCCTATCCGCTAGGTTGGGTTACTAATGATACACGATTGCAAGTTACAAGAAAATGTGTATTAAAATTTGCAATTACTGAGAAGTTTAGGAATGAGGTCGAATTGGATGTAGTACCACTTGACATTTGTGGGATTGTACTTGGGAGTCCATATTTGTATGGCCGGAAAGCAGTCTTTTATAGAGAGTAGAATAAGTATCATCTTTTTAAAGAAGGTATGGAATATATTGTACGAGCACATAAGATGAAAACCAATCTAGCAATAGTCTCTGCAGGAAAAATGAAGAGGTTGGTAAATGCTAGTAAGAATTTTGTGTTGATGATGGTTAAGATGAAAAATGATGAAGTCTCTAAATATTTTGAAGAATGTGACCCTAAGCATAAATCTGAACTGATTGACATCATTTCTGAGTATGATGATTTGTTTCAAGATCCGAAGGGGTTACCACCAAAGAGAGAGATTCAGCATGAGATACATTTGCAGCAGGATGTGCCACTCCCGAACATAGCCATGTACCGGATGTCTGTGATGCAGAACAAGGAAATCAAGAAGTAGGTTCAGGAGCTAATTGAGAAGGGGGTCATCCGGCCCAGCACTTCTCCTTGTGGCTCTCCCATAGTCTTGGTTCGAAAGAAGGATGGGTCGTGGAGGATGTGTATCGACTATAGGGCCCTTAACAAAATCACCATTAAAAATAGGTATCCTCTTCCTCGTATTGATGATTTGCTTGATCAGTTGAAACATGCAACTTATTTTACAAAATTGGATCTGCGTAGTGGGTTTCATCAAATCCGTGTTGCTGAGCATGATGCTTGGAAAACAGCTTTTAAGATGAAACAGGGTTTGTATGAATGGCTTGTAATGCCTTTTGGGCTATGTAACGCTCCTGCTACTTTCATGCAGGTCATGAATGATGTCTTTCGTTCATTCATTGATGACTTTGTAATTGTATATCTAGATGATATTCTAGTGTTTAGCAAAACTTGGGAAGAGCATGTTGTACATGTGAAAAAAAATTAGATGTACTAAGAAAGGAAAAGATTTATGTAAAAATGTCTAAGTGTGAATTTGCTAAAACTTATTTAGTATATCTAGGCCATATCATTGGTGGAGGCCACCTGCCAGTGGACCCAGCCAAGGTTACTGTCATTGTAAACTGGCCACGGCCTAACACCGTTACTAAAATCAGAAGTTTTCTGGGTGCGGTTCAGTATTGGAGGAAATTTATTTTTGGGTTTTCTTCCATTGCTACTCCTTTACATGCATTGACAAGCATTAAAGAAATTTTCCAGTGGGGAGGAAAGCATCAGAGAGCCTTTGACACTTTGAAGGAAAGAATTAGCACCGCACCAGTTCTGACATTGCCAGATTTGCAGCAGCCATTTGAGATCGAAACCGATGCTAGTGGGTTTGCCATGGGAGCAGTTTTGATGCAAGGAAGGAAGCCAGTCTATTACCATTCAGAAACATTCTCTACTGCGGTAAGTAACTATCTAACCTATGACAAAGAATTGTATGCTTTAGTACAGAGTGTAAAGAAGTGGAAACATTATATCATGGGAAAAGAGACAGTCATACATACTGATCATCAGCCACTTCAATATTTACAATCTCAGACTAAAATACAACAGAGTAGGCATTTAAGATGGATGGGGTTCTTACAACAGTTTCATCTCGTAATCAAATACAAAAAGGGAATTCATAATAAAGTAGCAGACATGTTATCAAGGCCACCTATGAATGATTCAATCATTCTTCAGAACAGTTCATTAACACATGAAAGTTATATTGAACAGTATGCAGAAGATAAAGATTTTAAGAAAGTATATGCATCACTAATACATGGTAAACAGGAAGAGAACTATTATGTGCATAACCAGCTCTTGTATCATCTCGGTAAACTATGTATTCCAGAGAAAGAAAGAGTGCATGTGATCCGAGAGGCACATAGTTCATTGATTGCAGGACATTTTGGTGTAAGTAAAACGTTGTCTGTATTGCAGAATCATTGTTATTGGCCTCAAATGCAAGAAACTGTAGCTAAATATATAAGAGGTTGTGTTATGTGTGCAACAAGTAAGCCTAGCAATAGGAAATTGGGTTTGTACACTCCTCTTCCAGTTTCTTCTCGTCCTTGGGAAAGCATTTCTATGGACTTTGTAGGAGGACTACCTATGTCTAAAAAAGGGCATGATTACCTATATGTTGTTGTGGATAGGTTCAGCAAAATGTGTATCTTAATGCCATGTAACAAGCAAATCACTACTGAAAAAACAGCTCTTTTATTCTTTCAAAATGTTTGGGTACATTTTGGGCTGCCCACGTCTATTGTATCTGATCGGGATTCCCGGTTCTTGGGAAAATTCTGGTCAACTTTATGGGAGCTTATGGACACTAAACTGAAGAAAAGTACAGCTTTTCATCCACATACCGATGGGAAAATAGAGGTAGTGAACAGAACAGTGGTTCAGCTGCTCATAGGATATTGTAGTAAACAACCTAAACTTTGGGATGAGTAGTTGCAGTACATACAGCATGCTTCATGCAATTCATTCTTCCACGCAAAAATATCCTTTTGAAACTTGTTTTGGTTATCTGCCAAAAACACCGATGGACTTCTCTTTTGGCAAAGATGCAATGGATGGACATCATGATGCAGAAAAAGATTTAAAGTTCATTCAAAGAATCCAAGCAGTGCAGCAAGCAATTTAGGAACAGTTGGAGAAGAGCCAGACGAAGTACAAGACCAGGCATGATAAGCATCGAATTGATCATCAATTTCAGGTAGGTGACAGAGTTTGGTTACACATCACCAAAGAAAGGATGAAAGGTGAAGGTAAAAATATTAAACCTATCAAGTATGGTCCGTTTGAGATCTTGGAAAAGATCGGTACTAATGCTTTTCGCTTGAATTTACCTCCATACATGCAAATTTATTCAGTTGTCAATGTTGAGAATCTTAAATTGTATGAGCCTCCTATGATCATGGATGGGGAAATTAACATACAGATTCCTTCCATAGATGATTTGGCACCTGAATATATGAGAGAGTTGCAGGATGATGTTATTCTTGACAGAAATGTAAGAACTTCACGAAGGGGGAATGCTAAGTACGTTCGAGTGGGGCTGAAAGGAAGGCATCCTAGCAAAGAGAGATGGATGGAGATTGGTAAAGTGAGGGAACTTTACCCTCACTTACTTGCAGAATAATTCGGGCTTTTGGTGGTCCAAAAGCTCTCCAATGGGGAGGATTAATCCGGCGAATAATTCCTCTTTAACGATACAAAATATGGTATATGGTTCAAAGAATCCATGGGTGGAAAATCGAACAGCGGAAGAAAATACACAGATCAAACGTCGGAAGATTTTCCCTTCTACAACGTCAGAGGTCGAAAGCCTTCCAGCGGCCGCAACGGTGGAAGCTTTGACGAATCGGAATTTGGAAGCATTCCGGCAGCCGCAACGGCGGAGTGATTTTCCTTCCACAGATCGAAGATCGGAAGAGATTTCCTTTTGCAACATCGGGGATCGGCAGCTTCTTTCCTTCCGCCACAATGGAGCTCACAAAGCTCTTTTCCTTCCAAAAGGGCAGAGCTCACAAAGCTCCTTTCCTTCCACAACGGTGGAAGCTTTTCCCTTTCCGAAACGGCGGGGCATCCATAATGGCGGGAACGTAAGGACGTTCGAAAGCCGGAGTGATTTCTCTTCCGCAACGGCGGACGAACAGATGATCACAACTTCCGATTTGAAGATGGCAACGCATTCGTGTGGGGGGCACTTTTCAAAACGATTGTTGCAGAATCTTGATGCCGTATGATGGTAACATCAATAGGGAGGTGAACAGTCAGGGAAGTTGGCAGAAGGAGGTGAACAGTCACGTTCTTGAGCATTGGCTCAATTGTAACGGCCAAGATGAGTATTAAAGGAGGAATCCGTTCAGTGGAAGGGGGATTCGGACAGAAGTTCAGGCATAGTTCGTTGGGAGCACAGTGCAGCGTTTTCTCTGTGAGGAGAAGTTTCAGAGAGCATTTTTGCTGTTCCTGTTGAATTTGACTACTCTTAGTTATACTTAGCTTCTTTTGCCTATTGAAGTCCAGTTTTGTAACTTTCAGAGAGGAGGTCTCGAAGACTTTATTGTTAATGTCTAGTTTCTGTGACTAGCCCAAAACCATTTTTGTACCATTTCAAGAGATTAATTGGATCGGTTCCTATTGGAGAGGGACCTGGAGACGTAGCCTAGTGGAGGGGGTGAACTCCGTTATCAACTCTGTTTGTGTCTCTGTTTTTGTGTTTTCTTCCTTGTATCTATCTATCAGTGTTGTGGTTTCCATTCCTATTCTGAGCACTTAATTTTTGTTAATGTTGTTCCATTAATTAACCTATTACATGCATTCTTTTACAACAAACTTTTAAAGCACTAAGAACTTCACGAAGGGGGAATGTTGAGTACCTTCGAGTAGGGCTGAAAGGAAGGAATCCTAGCAAAGCGAGATGGATGGAGATTGGTAAAGTGAAGGAACTTTACCCTCACTTACTTGCAGAATAATTCAGGCTTTTGGTGGTCCAAAAGCTCTCCAATGTGGAGGATTGATCCGATGGATAATTCCTCTTTAACGATCCAAAATATCGTACATGGTACAAAGAAGCCGCGGGTGGAAAATCAGACGATGGAAGAAAATACACAGATCGGACGTCGGAAGCTTTTCCCTTCCGCAACGTTGGAGATCGAAAGCCTTCCGGCAGCTGCAACAGCGGAAGCTTTGACGAATCGGAAGTCGGAAGCATTCTGGTAGCCGCAACAGTGGAGTGATTTTCCTTCCGCATATTGAAGATCGGAAGAGATTTCATTCCGTAACATCGAGGATCGGTAGCTTCTTTCCTTCCGCCACGACAAATCTCACAAAGCTCTTTTCCTTCCAAAATGGCAGAACTCACAAAGCTCCTTTCCTTCCGCAATGGCGGAAGCTTTTTCCTTTCCGAAACGGCGGGGCATCCGCAATGGCGGGAATGTAAGGACATTCGGAAGCCGGAGTGATTTCTCTTCCGCAATGGCACAGATGGAAGGATCAGAAGCACAAAGGATTCTGGCAGCCGCAACGGCAAAAGCCAAGTAACTACAGCTTCCAACTTGAAAACCATCCGACAGCCGACTGAGGCCGGGTTCATCAAATTAAAATATCGGAGCCCGTTCCTGTTTCCCTTCCGCAACGGCGGATGAACAGATGATCACAACTTCCGATTTGAAGATGGCAATGCGTTCGCGCGGGGGGGACTTTTCAAAACACCTATTGCAGAATCTTGATGCCGTATGATGGTAACATCGATAGGGAGGTGAACAGTCAGGGAAGTTGGAAGAAGGAGGTGAACAGTCATGTTCTTGAGCGTTGGCTCAATGGTAACGGCCAAGATGAGTATTAAAGGAGGAATCTGTTCAGTGGAAGGGGGATTCGGACAGAAGTTCGGGCACAGTTCGTTGGGAGCACAGTGCAGCGTTTTCTCTGTGAGGAGAAGTTTTAGAGAGCATTTTTGCTGTTCCTGTTGAAGTTGACTACTCTTAGTTATACTTGGCTTCTTTTGCCTATTGAAGTCCAGTTTTGTAACTTTCAGAGAGGAGGTCTCGAAGACTTTACTGTTAATGTCCAGTTTCTGTGACTAGCCCAGAACCATTTTTGTACCATTTCAAGAGATTAATTGGATTGGTTCCTATTGGAGAGGGACCCAGAGACGTAGCCCAATGGAGGGGGTGAACTCCGTTATCAACTTTGTTTGTGTCTCTGTTTTCGTGTTTTCTTCCTTGTATCTATCTATCAGTGTTGTGGTTTTCGTTCCTGTTCTGAGCACTTAATTTCTGTTAATGTTGTTCCATTAATTAACCTGTTACATGCATTCTTTTACAACAAACTTTTAAAGCACTAAGTTGAGATCCTATGGATCACTCATAGTTGGCTGCCCTATTCTTCCCTTTTCTTGTCTTTGACCTTATCTTTTTTTTCCTTTCTTCTTCCTATCATTTTCTTCTTATTTTCAACCTTCTTTTCCTTACACTTTTACTCTCATTCAAAGTTCTTCTTTTCCCTTTTTGCAAAGTTCAAGAAAAGTTTCGAGAACAGTTTCAAGTAAAAGTAAATCACTCTCCTTTTTTTTACGCAAATTTTAATGATAGTAGAGTTGTATGCTTTTATTTGAAAAGCCCTTTCAAGGATTAAATTCCTAAAGGCAAATTGTAATAATTTCAATAAAGTACTTTTGTTTGAGTGGGGTTTTTAAGTCCCCACTCTCATCCTCCCCCATTTGGGGATGCTTGTGTTGTGTTTACTTATGAATGCTTAGGTTAGATTTGCTTGCCTTCATCATTATTTGCATCTTATGCTTAGAATATTAATTGTTAATCCATCACTTCTAATTCATTAAGTAATTTGATTACTCCTTTAAATTGTTTATCTTTCTAAGTAAATCAATTGTTTAAATCTCTTGAATCACACCATAAGGTGGATCAAGAGTGCTCTCTGTCGGAGAGTTTAATAAGTCATCTTTGCTTTTTTTATTCACATTGTTTAATCAATTAACTCTTAAGTAAGACTCTTGAACTTGCAAAAACACAAGTCAAGAGCACTTTCTATCAGAGAGCATCCTAGGTTTGCATAATCCCTGCATTGGTCTCATCTAGATTAGCTAAGTCTCTTGAACCACTGTCATAAGGTAGGGTTAAAAGAGTTCTCTGTCGGAGAGTCTTAATTAATCATCTTAATAAAATTCGCAACTCACACCCCTTTAATTAATTAACCCCCCTCCCTCCTTGATGGAGTATGCTCTGACCAATCCTAGATCGGAGTACCCAGAAATGGCACTAGATCTTTAAACCCCGCAAAAGTAACCTAATAACACTTAAACACCCCATAACCAACGCACCGGGGTTGTAGGGATTCTTCCAAAGTACTTCCTAGTAGAGGCATCGGAACCTCCCGTTGTCATAGATTCTCAGCTAGCTCGTCACTTGACAATATCATCCTGGGATACTAGGCAGGCCCGACATGTCTTAAACGGAGGAAACTTAGAAGAGTCTCCCGGCTTTGACAAACCTTCGTTGACACCCTAATCAAGAGAATTCTTTAAAATTCTTAAAATCTACCAAGAGCACTTGCAAAACCTAATATTCACTAGCTTAATTCCTAGACTTTATTTCACTCATTTATTTGACTCCATAAGGCACTAGTCCTTCGTTATAATTGAGTAATCTTCTATCTTGATCAACTGTCTATGGTTTATTTTTGCTGATTATATTTGAATGCTTAAGTAAAGTCTGGAATCTTTTGCTTATATGTATGATCTCTTGCTAGCAACGTGGATTGCTTTGATTTACGTGTCACAATCATAAACTTAATCATTTCTAATCACAAGTAAATCCTAAACAACACCCATCCACATCTAAAACATCTTAAAACTTAACTTAAACATTGAGCCATAGAAAACTCTTTGTTAGGGACAACTGTGCAAACACAAAATATTTAGATTCAATTAATAAATATTGACTACATTGGATGACAAGATCAACTACTAACATTACATTTAATTACTGAAAGAAAACTACCTATGTGTATGGTGTCGCGATGTCTTTTGCAGCTGCCATGGCTGCATCTAGGTTGAAGGAACCAACATCCTCCAACTTGGGTGTTGGAGACTTAGCACTGAATAGCTATACATTAAAACACATCAAGTCATCAGCATGTGATTCTAAGTTAAATCTATTAGAAATTATCAGATTACATAACGTATAATCAATACTTGAACATTAAATAAAACAATAACTAACCTGGTGTAGGTAGCTCTATGTGGCATGATCCTGCGTGGGAACATGGGATGGATGCCCACAGCGAGAAAAACGATGTGGCACTGGTCCCATCAATCTGGATGGATCATCTTGGCTAACACCTGTAGCTTCTCTCCCTCGCCCACCACCAGTAGACCGTGCAGAAGTGTGTCTCTCGGGATGGTCTTGCTCGCTCTGTGAGGACATAGCCACAAATGTGGTATTCCTGAGAAGGTGTTGTGTGGCACATCTAACAGACTCATGGATCTCATCTAGCCCGCTACCTAACCCAGGGGGTTTAGGAAGCGGGTTTGGCTCTCGCCTAGGTGCAGGAGGTCCTCTAAGTGGGTTTCGATGGACGTGAGGTCAATCTTGGGCTGAGCCAAAACCGACACCCTGAAACTCGATGATGTCGAAGTAGTTCACATGGAACCCTAACACAAACTCAGCCCACAGTTTCCTGAGAAAATACTGTGGGACCTCGACATTATTGCATGGAGGCTTGTCAAAAACCATGAACCATCTCTTCCTCAAGTTTTCTCTCCATGGCTGATAATTACAACAGTCCATGCAAACTCACCTCTTCCTCACATCTGGAGGTTGTCTTGTTCTCGGATCTGTAATTTTTCTCCACAGTTGGGCTTTTGTGATATTCAGGTTTTTAATATCTTCTTTGGATATACCATGGCATAATGTTCTCTCATTCGAGCCCTATATTGGCTCAAATTGGTTATCTCACTGTGGGCAATGTTGATAGACTCTATTATGTTTTGTAGTGATGTTTCCAGAGAAAATCGAGAGGGTTCCCTGGTGTTATTCAGTTCATCACTCAATATCCTTAACTAATTTAAATCCCATGTAATTCATCTTCGGGGTTTTCTGGTGGTTCACCAAATCCATCTTTGGGGTTTTCTTCGTTTAATTCAAGGTTTAATGGTTCCTCTGATTGGTTTGTGTCACTCCTTTGTTGGGATGGTTCATTTCTATTTGTCATTATGTTTAGCTAATTTGTATCTGCAATATCAAATTTTTTCCATTTCAATTCATTTGTAATTTTTTTAAATTTTAAATTTTATTTGAAAAACAATGAAAAACATTAAAAAAACAAAAAAAATACAACAAAATGCAAATACTACTCCATCTACCTTACTCCAACGACCGTGGGTGTCGTTTAAGGCTGCTTGGACACTTCTTTTGGGCTCCGTGGGTGTCATTTTGGCCTCCTTAGATGTTGTTTTCGGGTATCTTGTGTGCTCGCGGGTTCTTTGTGGGTGAATAAAACTGTTCATTGTTTGCTTGTTTTTTTAAAACATAGGGATGTGTGCGCATCCCTGTATGCGTATGCTTTAAACACACATGCGTGTCCAGATATGCATGCACACATTAGGGGCGTGTGCACGCTCCTATTATCCACATTGGCAATCCGACATGGAGGTTCGCTATTGCCGAAGCAGGAATGCGTGCGTACTTCTAAGCGTGCGTGTGCGTTCCTGTTTTTCTCGCTAGCGCGCTCCCGTTGCATCATCATTGGGTAGCACCTTCTTGCGGGCTCCTTTATATTACTTTATGCCTTTTTCAATCTTCTCATATCATATCCTTTTCAAACCATACTTAAATTTATTCACTCAACATACAAGACTACCATCATTTTTAAAACATAAATTTATTCATTCAACATACAAGACTACCATCATTTTCAAAACAAGCTGTTAGTGCATATAAAACAC
>LPNX010257552.1:281273-297012 GCA_001517045.1 Pseudotsuga menziesii | reverse complement strand
TTAAGTAAAATCACCATGTAAAAAATAACTAATATACATATGATAGGCATCCCTTCAAATTATGTAGCAAAGTCAAAAAAAAATTGCAACACCTCAAAAAAAANTTAAGTAAAATCACCATGTAAAAAATAACTAATATACATATGATAGGCATCCCTTCAAATTATGTAGCAAAGTCAAAAAAAAATTGCAACACCTCAAAAAAAAAAATTAAACATAATTCTGGAACTAAGAAAAAGTTTCAACATGTATTTCATTCAGCAATCTCTTCAAAAATTTAACAATGACATCCAATTCCACATTTAATGTCATAAAAAAAAATAATGCTAAAATCTAATAATAACATGCAATTCCATAATTGATATCATAAAAAGGAAAATAATACTAAAATCTAACAATAACATGCCATTCCATAATTAATATCATAAAAAGAAATAAAACTAAACTCTAACAATGACATGCAATTCCATAATTAATGGCATAAAAAGATATAATGATATTGCCATACTCTTGATTTAAACTAAATTATTTTAATATATTATGGAAAAATAAAGCTATAATGGTAACCCAATTGGACCCAATTGGTGAAATACACTGTGGGTTTTATTTTGTTGGAATTTATCAAGGTCAGGTTCTCTAATATGATTGAGTCCTTATAAATAATACCAAAAACAATATAAATAAATAAATGATAATATACTTTATAAAGACTTAGGTTAAAGTAAAAGTATAATGTGAAAATATTTAATATAAACTATATAAATACCAATTTCTCTTTTATATAATGAAAATATTTAATTATAAAGTTAATTTATTGTTAAGTTTTTTTATTAAATGTTTTATATTGAAAATAATTTATTTATTTTTAATTTTTAAATTATAAAAAATAATTAAATTTAAAAAAAAACATTTTTAATTTTATAAATTTAAATTTTGAAAAAAATTAGAATACAATAGTTTTATAAATTCAGATTTAAAAAAAATAACAAAAATCCAAATCTACTTCCACTTCCATAATCATTATGAATGACCATCTTCAACATAAAATATATTTAATTAAAAACAATATTATAAAATGTAATTTATTAAAAACAATTATTATCATTTTATTCACAAAGGAAATGATAGTCAACAAAGGAAACTGACAGTCAACAAAGTTAAGTACTAAGGAATCTGTCTTATCTCCAGTCACTCTTCAGGAATTACATTTTCATGGCCGACAAAGAAGGAATGCTAGACAACATGTATAGACCAGCCATAGACTGTCCAAGTCACTTTACTTTGACCATGGAAATTACTAATTCCTTGCTACATGGAGCGCTACCATACCTGCCACCCACGCAATGAGACAAGATAAGATTATCTAAATGGCCGGAAGTTGGAACCGATAAGATAAGATTAGAAAGTAGAAAGATAATCTACGACCTGGAGACTGGACGAACGAAATTCATGGACCATTCTGGATCTTGAAATGATCCAACACAGTCTTCTTTATCAATCCCTGGCTCCAGAAAACTCCGAGGAATTCATCAAACGTATGTCCTCTGTATTGAGCCGGATGCTCTTCATCAACCATGGATGGTGCAGGAGCAATAAAGGCATCCACTGAAGGACTGTAAAATGTAGGAATTGATATACGTGCAGTTGACGCGTTTGTTACAGCCCGATGCTCAACACTCCTCAATCTCCCATTGCTCACAACCTTTTTATTTGTTATATTCAAATCCAATGAGAAACACAATAATTATAATTAAAACAATGTGCAAGGTTTACAAGGAATGAAAATAATCCGCCAAGGGTTTACTAACCTGCAATTGATCTCCCAAATTGACAACAAATGCATTAGCTACGGGTTCTACAGCAACCCACTTTCCACTTTTCAGTACTTGCAGACCACTCACATCGCCTTGCATTAAAACAGTGATGCCCCCTCCGTCTGAATGGCCTGGTATACCAAGGGTAAGATCTGGATTTGGGCATGGAGGATAGTAATTTATAGCCATCAATTGGTCGTGTTTTCCAAAAATTCTATCCAAGTAATCAGAGTCCAGCTCTAGAGCTTCTGAAACGGCTGCCAACAGCCTTAAACATAGTTTTCTCATCTCCGTAGAGTACTTGCCAGCAATCTCTCTGTTAAAAAAAAATAAAGCATCAGAAAAACAAGTTACAGGACATGTCTGACGATTTGTATCTAAAAGTTTGTTGCCTACCGACCTGTAGGCTGCAGGCTTTTCAGGCCAAGAAGCGATGACTTCCTCTAAAGGATGACAAGGATGCCTGAGATAGTCCTTCCAATCATGGACTTTTTCTTTGGTAACATTGGTGCTTGTAGAAAGCCGAACCAGCTGCCTAGGGTTCTCCGAGTACAGACATGCTCGATCTTCCACGGGCATCTCAAAGAATTCTTTGGCGATTTCCATCATGCTTTTCATGACCGTCTCTGGCACGCCATGGTTCACTATCTGTACCCGACCGTATCAACATGTTGAGGCCAAGAAAATAAATATACAGTAACTCAAATATTGAAATGAAAACTCAGTCATTATATTAATTCCAGTATATAACCAACTATTACAGAACCTATATATTTACAGCTATTGTAACCAGCAACTACCTTAATTCCAGTATAAAACCAACTATTAGAGAACCTATTTACAGCAATTACAGTACCTATTTTACTTTAATTCCAGTATAAAACTACCTATTTACAGCAATTGCAGAACCTATTTCAGGTGCAGTAATCTATAACATGCATATGTTAACATTGCATGATCCCTTGTTATAAGGGTATTTGAGTATGAAAAAGAGCCACAACTAGGTGACATGTTAAATGTGAAGGGTCAAGATTATCATTACTCATGTGTTATCACATTTTATAACTGTTTATTTAAAATTTGGAAAGAAATCCATAATATAAGTATTGGGAGTTTATTTGTTTCTTACAATTTAAGGTAAAACTTTTATTTTTAATAATCAATTTAGAAAAATAGCCTTTACTTTTCCACACCAAATTATAGAAAACTACATATTCATGAAAAAATATCTTATAATGTTTTATAAATTAACTGAAAATGTAAATTTATTTTCACAATTTCAAACTACTGAATAAATATTGATAAAAATTAACTCCCTCAACAATTTGATTTTGTCCCTCACTCCATTCATTTTATTAATGTAACAAGAGGATAACCCAGAAAACATAGAAGAAGAGTAATAAGGATGGAGAATTGTTGATAATAAAGAGCCATTGAAGTGGGTACCTGGAAAAACCCCTCCTCTTCACATGCCCGTTTGATTTCTTGGACTACCCCTGTTCTGTTATGGCCATCGAGGCCTTGGAGATCCACCACTGGAATGCTCTGAGAATAAGAGACTTCAGACATCTGAGGGCGTTCGTGGGGCGGGAGGACATACTTATCCTGCACCCGAAGATTGTTAATTCCATTGGACATTAGCTTCTCAATAACACCACTCATATCATCAGGGATCTGCTCAGCTGAAACTGTAGACGACATCTTTCTTTCTTTTCTTTTCAGTATTAAGGCTTAATGCACGGTGCTCTGCAATCAGTTTTCCAGCACAATAAATAGAAAACCCTTACTCCAATAGAGTAAATATAATATTTGTTTGGTAATTGATGGTTGAATTGGTCAACTACACGACACATCACAGAGGAGATATAGGACTTAGTGGTGGTCATCTCACACCCATTAAATGTTATTATCATTTTCCATTTCAAAACACGAGCTCACACTCAAGATTTCAATCCAGAAACCAGTCAAACAAACAATAACTGCTTATAATTTTTGGTTTTGGAAGTCCAAACCTGAAGGCTGCTAATCATAATGTCAGATCTGGTTTCCATGCAGTTTTAGAATGATACATATATTTGATAAAGATCTAATCTTGTTAGTTAGTTTATCTAGTTAATTGATTCATAATTGGTTAGTTAGTATTGGCTAGAACGGTCAATTATGTAATATATATACAATTATAATAATTGCGTAATATATATATATACACTTCTATAATAATAGATAATCAGTTTAATCATTTATAATTTGAATTTGATATTGATTTGTTTCTCCAATATTATTAACAATCTTAAGCCAAACCAAAGCAAAGAGTAGTAAATAAAGAAGAGGTCTAAGAAAGCCATCCAAAAAAGTTATAGGTTTGATGACCAAACAAATGCAAAGGATTGCGTTTTTAACTCCCAACTTTTGCTCTCAATTTTTAGTTGTCTTTATAATTATAAAGTATGAACATCATCTTTTGTCAAATGGATGTAGCTTGGGTGGTTGGGAGGAATGAATGTTACCCTCTCCACCCAAGTTTTACTCTTGTAAGTGACATGTTGCTCTTGTGGAACCCCTTTATAATAAATGTTGTGATTGATGAACTGACCATACCTTGATTCAGTTTGAATATCACATATTGGAATTTTCCGTGAAGTAGCCTTCTAACAAATGATGAACCACATTTAGAAAAAAACAAAAAAGTATGAACATCTTCTAAGAAATTTTAAGTTTGTTTTTTTTTAATTGTCGAAAGGAAAACCGTGGGAAGAAAATCAGGAGGATCGACCGCCGTGGGTGACTCAGTCTTTAAGCTATCAATTCAAAGCGATGCAGCACAGATTTATGGCAAATATTTTCCTAGTGATATATCACTTATCTTTCTCGTGAATTCAATGCAAAAGTGCCATGTTCCATTTTCAATGATGTTTAGCCACGTTATTTGAATAATAAAATAAAAGGAAAATGATCGTTTGTTCTTGATTGGATGAATGAAATAAGAGATTTTTTTTAATTAAACTTTATCCATATTATTACTCAAGTTTTGTTCGTATTCTTTAAAGTAAAAGTCTGTAAAGTTTTGTTCGTATTATTAAAAAATAAAAAGTCAGTAAAGTTTTGTTTCTTATTATTAAAATTGAATTTGATTTTGATTATTAAGGTTGACATCGATTAACTCCGAAAGAAATGATTAGTTTTAAGAATTCATGAATAGTATATTTTATAATGGTTTATTTTTATTTTTAGATAGAAATATTTTTATAATTAGATTAATAAAATATATTTAAATTTGTTATTCCAAAGATCAAAGTATGATCAGATTACATAATTTAATTAATAGTTAGAAATTTATGTTATTCACAAGAATTGAATTTACTTGGAAAGTGTAATAATCATTTCTCTTAATAATCAAAGGTACATTCAATGGTCTCATTTTTATTTTAGTTATATTTATTTTATAATTATACTCATTATTTTAGTTTCTAATATTGAAATTTTATTATTAATAATATAATTTCATTATTTAAACTTATTATTAATAATAATTTTATATCATTTTATATATTTTTTAACTTCTTATTACTGTTTAAGTGAGAAAACCTTTACCTTTTTAATGTTGTCTTACTTTCTTCTAGTAATATGTCATAAACAATTTTTGTATTTTATATATAATTGTTTATTTAGAATTTTGAACTACTTCCATAGAATCAATCTTGACAGTACATTTATCTCATCCTGATCCATAGATGAAAAATTATAGGTCTTAATCCACCACAAATCCCAAATAAAAACATCTACCAAAATGATTATCCTTAACCATTTATGTAAATATTTCAAATATCTTATTATCTTTTAACTATAAAAAAACTAGAAATTTAATTTTAATAAATAATTTAAAATCCAATCTTAATTAACAATTTAATGGATACTTAAATACTTAGTAGATTCCATCTTTTCAAAAAAATTTGTTCTTAATAAACTTTTAAAAAAATCAAAATTTTTTATAAATTTATTAAATAACTTTGGTATTTTTTTTCAAAATCAATTATAAACAAGTTTTACAATAAAAACAAGGATAAAAATAATCCCAACTTTCGATATAAAAAACACCCTTTGTGTTTCAATATATAAGTAACAATTTATTATTACACTTTATCTTAACAATAATGTTTGTATACGATAAACAATTTTAAACCAAACGTGTTAACTTGAAAGCATGTTTGTCAACTTATTTTTCTTTCCTTTCTTATATTTAATGATAATGATTGGATGAAGGTGTTGTTGAAACCCCATCCACTTATAGTGTGAGGTTTAAATTTTACTCAGTGTGGGTGGATGGTAATTTAGGATTTTACCATGGAACATTTGATACTAATAACATGTCCGGTTACCTCACTTCATTAAGACTATTCCCATAGCATTTGCATTTATTTCCATTTTGCAAATTGGGAAATGCAATGCGAGAGCTTGAAAAATATTTGGTTTCTTGACTTTTCAAAATATTTGTATTGATATCTTCTTTTCCCACTCAAAATTCTTACTAAATATTTTGATCTTGACATTTCAAAATATTCTTATTGATATATTTTTTCCCACTCAAAACTCTTATTACTTATAGCATGTAGTGGTCCATGGCATGTAGTGGTCCAGTTGAAATGATACTATAAATATTTGTAAGTATCCTCACAAAGTGACATTAGTACTTGTTGGTAACTTGAGGATGACCTTCTTTTTCATAAGATCTATCTTGAGTTCCCTTTCACCAATCACATACCCTTGATCATGTGGTATTGGTTTTATCTTCTGAGGATAAGTGCATCCCTTATGTACATGTAGCATTTCCAAAAATACACCACACATATAAGTGATACTACATTTACGTCGTCTTCATCAATATAATTTGCACTTAAATAACAAATTTAATCATACAATGCTTAGTGACACTAAGATTTGCATCCTTATTTACCCATACCAATGGATATGGGTGAGTGTAGTGATGAACTTCCAATTCAATCCAAAAAATTATCATTTAAGGCTTAAAACAAGGTCTAAAATATTGTAGAATGCAAATCATAAAATTGTGACTTGCGCTTAAAATCGTTAAACCCAAAAACTATCCTAATGCTCTAATCCCTTGAAGTCCCTGGGAGAAACCTCTTTCAGGGCCTTATTGCTCACTCTTAGGTAGTCTGACACACCTTGTTTCCTAGCACAGGTCGTTAGACATGTCTGGCGCAACTTGTCCATTGATATAAGGAACTGGAAGCTCCTGTCACATGACCACAAAGAGCG
This sequence comes from Pseudotsuga menziesii, assembly GCA_001517045.1. Lineage (NCBI taxonomy): Eukaryota > Viridiplantae > Streptophyta > Pinopsida > Pinales > Pinaceae > Pseudotsuga > Pseudotsuga menziesii. The sequence goes on along the minus strand of LPNX010257552.1, from coordinate 289,921 downwards.
TCGATGCACTTAACCCTCTTACAAGGAGCGTCAACAGTCCAAAAAGGGAAAAAAGAGAAGATTCGAGAAGCTTCTAGGCGAAATCTCTCTTGGAGGATGATCCTAGCTACTTGGGAGATTTGGCACTCAACCTCCTAACCCCTAGGCATCATTCCCTACCTTCCTCCCAAAATATCGCAACCCATTTGGGCTTCCTTTGGACTATAAAAGCAAGCTACATGGACCATGTGATAGGGATATCAAGAGAGCATCATTATATTGTTGGATTCAAGTCTGGTATAGGAGAAAAAGAGAGTGTAGTTGTGGATGAGATGTCGCATAGTTTTTAGTGTGTGTGACTAAGTCAAAGATATTGTAAAAGAAAATATTGAACATTAATGCTTTGGTTGTAGCTTTCTTTTCTCATCTTTAATACAAAAATGTTTCCCTTTCCCATAAATGATTCATGTTAATATTGATTGTTTATTACCAGTTTCCTTGATCATTAATATAGATCTTTGATTTATATTGTTGCTCTCATTTTTTGTCTTTTTTTTGTTTCTTTGTAGGTATAATTGATCGCACATGGATATACAAAACAAGTACAACCTTCCACACTCAAGGTAAAGAGAGCTTTACATTCAAGTAAATCAGTGATCTAGAGAGAGGATACATCACAGTGTCCTTTTGTTCTAGACTTCCACCATGCAGGCTAGGGGAACAAACTATGTCCACACTGATTGAAATATTCTCGGTAACAAAAACAAGCCCTATAATCTAATACCTTCATTGTTTCCACCCAAAAAGTACGAAAATGTAGGATGATAGTTATCCAATGATCGATTCACATCTAAAAGTTATCTTTAAAATTGTTTACCATATATAAAACGTTATTGTTAAGATAAAAAATAATAAAAACGAATTGTTCATAGACATGAATTATAATATTGATACTAAGCAAAGGTGTTTTTTTCTCTCCACCCTTTTCACATAGATATTGATAAGATTTTGTAATGTTTGGAAAAAAGAGGCTTGATTGGATTAACATGGTTAGGATTATTTTCATCCTTCTTTTGCACATGGAAGATAGTATTCTTATTGCAAAAACTATTCGTAATTGATTTTGATATTTTAAGAATAAATAGCTATTGAAACACCTCTTTAAACTTTTTGAAGCTAAAAGGTCAAGCTTGTGTAAAAGAAGGTGAAGGTAAGGATTCCTATTACCATTAATATGGACTAATCTGCGTGTATTAATCTGCACGCTAGAGTAGCTTTGTGTTCCAAAAGTTGAAAGATTGTATCTTATTATAGAGACTCGCATCTCCATTATTTTTGTATAAAGAGATGTAACTATTTCCAAATTACAAAGGTATGCGTATTTTTCTAGAATGAAAGATGTTGCTTAGTTTATTAAATTGTGTTTATATACTTGATGACAAAGTTAAGTGATAGAATTAAAGGATTATACCATCCCTTACATGTACCTATTATACCATGAGAGAGAATCTCTATGGGTTTCATGGGTTCTTTTCCAAGAATAAGGAAGAGACATGACTATGCATTTTTGGTAGTTAATAGTTTTAACCATATATGATAGATAGAATAATAGATAGATATTTGTTCTTAAAATATCCACGAGATCAATGATTTAAAGTACAAAGAGTTACTACCTTAACTTTGGATCACCTTTCTAGTGTTTAAATTATTGTGCCATTGATCTACATGCAATGAGTGCAATTGAATTGTATAAATGTGGAGTTGAATGGAATGAAAATTGTACACTGAACAAGACAAATTTCATAGGAAACAGATAAGAAATGCTCAGTAAATTACAACAATAATATTCTTTAATTCCAGTAGTTTACAGTAGTGTTACATAATGGAGAATTTGAATCATGTGGATAAGATTCGAATCTACCAACTCAATCTTGGCTGACTGGCTAACTAGAAGTGTTTAAATTACTATCATAGATCAATAATCTAACTCAAGATATCTAATTCAGTCTGAGAATTAGTTAAACTAGTTAAATGAGTTAAGCTGACAAGGTAGGTGAAAAAAGATGCCACTTCCCCATGCATACATGCATAAATAGCTCTAGACTAAATGAATGTGATCTAACTGAATGTAACTTAAGATAAACTTAGAATAACTGCCTACCAACTACAACGAACTAAAGACGGTTGGTGGTGGCACTCGAAGTGGCTCCTAAAGTGTAGGGATTGGCACCAGTGGCACACAAATGGCACACTGATGGCACCAATGGGGCACACTAGTGGCACCAATGGCACTACTTGCACCAGTGACACCAAAATCATGGTGGCACGAAAGTCTAGAAAATGACTCCTAAGTTAGGAAAATGATATAATAGACTATATCTGAACAAGGGAGGATTATAAATCCTAACACCCCCCCTTAATCCTAACTTGGAAAACTATGGTGCCTGGAAAAAAGGCCAAAATTCAACCATTGCAATCTAAAAGAACTAAGAATTTTCTTAATAAATTGATGAAATAAGGGAAAACCTCATGGGGAAACCCCCCCTCAAAATAAGGAGCAGGAACTATGAATCAATCCTTAACACCTGAAAGAGATATGAGAAAGACAAATCTCTTTTTTGTAAGGAATTGGTGAATATGTATGCAATTTGATCCTTTGTAGGACAATAATGCAACGTGATAGTTTTGTCATGCACTTGTTCCCAAATATAAGCATGTGAACCTCAATGTGCTTCATCCTCTGCTTCTGAACTGGAGCACTAGAAATTTTTATTGTAGTTTGGTTGTCACAGTAAATGTCCACTAAAGGTGATGTACAAATCTCAAATTTTGTCAAGATGACATGTAGCCAAACTACCTGAATGGTTGCATTCACAACTCCCTTATACTCTGCTTCAGCTGAAGAGATTGCAAGTGTTTCTTTCTTCTCATTGGACCAACAAATTGGCCTAGATCCAATCATAAAAAAAATCTTGAAGTGGATTTTCTATCATTCCCATCTCCGACCCAGTCTGAATCTCTGAATCCTATGAGATCAAGCTGTCAACCAGCTGCATAATGAATCCCGTAATATCTATGACCATGAACATAGTGCAAGATACACTTTGATTCCTTCCAATGCATCTCATGTGGCTCCTGCATGTACCTAGAAGAAACACTCACATCATAAGATATGTATGGTCTCGAATGTTTGAGATATAGAAAGCTCCCAATGAGCTGACTGTATAGAGTGTTGTCTACCAATGGTGTAGAGACACCTTCCTCTAGCCTGATTCCAGATAGGAGAGGAAAAGGGGATGCCTTGCAGTCTTCCACGTGGAATCTTATGATCATGTCTAATGAGTATATGGGCTATGAGATCATGATTCTCGAAATATTTTGACTTACTTCAAGGCCAATGAACCGTCTTAACAATCCTATATCAATCATAGAAAATGCTTTGCTCAAAGCTGACTCGATTCTTCTCAATCCAACAGAAGATCTGATAGTAATGAGAAAGTCACCCACATACAACACAATCAATAGTAAGGATCCCTATTTTCTCTTCATGTAAACATTGCAATCTAATTTGCATATTTCAATTTTTTGTGACATGAGGAAGAAATCCATTTTGGAATACCATGCCCTTGGGGCTTCTTTGATCCCATAGACTAATTCCCTCAGTTTGCAAACTAAGGAAGGATCTTCAATGTACTCCTCTAGTTGATTCATGTATATCTCTTCCTTCATGTCACCATGGAGGAAGACACTATTTAAATCCATGTAATGTACCTCCCATCTCTTGGAAGTTGCAATTGCTAATACAAGTCTAATAGAATCCATTATTTCTACTGGAGCGAGTGTCTCATTATAGTCCAATCCTTGAACATATGAGTATCCTTTCGCCACCAACTAAGCATTGTACTTGGTTGTGGTTCCATTAGAGTCTATCTTGGTCTTGTATACCCATTTGCACTAAACAAGTTTCCTCCCTGAAGGTAAGGAGACAAGTTCCCAAGTTTTATTGTCATGTAGCATGTAACCCACCAAGAACTAAAGAAATTTTATTTTTGAGAAGAGATTACTTTAAACGTTATTGTAAAGTTTTATGTTGTTGACCAAGGATGTTCAAATATGATTGTAATTGAATTATTTTAGTATTTAATAATTAAAAAGAAGAGACACCTATCCAAAGAAGACTTTTGAAGAGTGTTCACTGACCCACTAGGATGAATGATCTGCTGTCGAAGGCCAAAATGACAAATGGCAACAACATTATTCACTTTCTAGCTGTTGCAGGAGGCAAAATCCCTATAATTGTGGTCATGTTCCCATGCAAAGAGGAACTGAACAGGTGGCTAATTTAATTGCAAAACTGACCCAAATACCTATGAAAGCTTATATATACCATCAAATGAGTATGAGGGTCACTACATTCTAAGAGATTAGAACCTTATGGTTTCACTTGAAACTGAAAAGTTAGACACATAAGAGAAATTCGATGCCAGGGAAAGCTAGAGTGAATTGCTAAGAGCTTATGTTTCCAAGTGTGATTGTTAAGTTATAGAGAGTATAGTATAGGATTCTACATAGCATCTTCTTCCTGGTGGTTCAGTGAATGGGCTCAAGGGTCCTAAAGCAAGTGATCTTGGATTCTTTCAAGAGACGATTGAGAGGAAAAATATTCATTGGGTCTTTTTCCACTTCGATGATTAATAGGTTCTAAAATGTTCTAATTCTTATCTTTAAATTTATTTTATATCTATATTTGAAGGATTCTATGAATGTTGAAAGTCTCCCCAAAACTATTATTTGTTTTCTGTAATAAAATAGGAAAATGTTTCTTATTCCTGTATATTTATTAGTTAACAAATGCTATTGTTTACATAGAGTTTTCATAGTAAAATTATAGGCTATCGTGTATTTCTTATTTAAAAATAGTACATATTTTCATATATAGTTTCTTATAATATTGCATATATAATGAATAGTTACTGTTCCTTTAGTTTTTTTTTTCTACCCCTACAGAAATAGCTAAAAGGTTACAAAATAGTGCTATCATTGGCTAAGTAAACAATGAACTACAATTAGAGTTAGGGTTTGCTCAATTTGAAGATAGAAAAACCTCCTTTCAAACAAACTCTAGTCTAAAAACACGATTCCTTCTAGCCAGGGTTCAATACCCATAAGAATATTAAAAGAACTTATGCAATATAAAATTTTACATCCGAAAGGGTTTTTACTCTTCACCAAACTCACACAGTTGAAAGGCTCACATCTTCTTTTACAAAATAGACTTAGGGTAAATACTCCATGTTAAAAAAAAATTCAAGGAATCAATATACCTGTAAAAAAAATGAATAATTCTTTTACAAGCTCGGATAATACTAGTCAAGGGTTCGAAACTTATAAAGTAGAATATATGTTAACAATCTACTCATTATCAAATTTTAGAACCGAAAGGATTAACGTTTTTCCAAGAAAAAAATTAGTTAGGATTTAAAACATTACAATAATGAAACTATAGTTGTAGGTACAACCCAAAAACTCTTTTAAAGAAAACTTTTATTTCAGATCAAGGGTTTGGGGCCCGTAGGGATAAATACCCAAATCGCTTATCAAATAACCTATATAGAAAAAGCTTTTATTAATCAACACTTCATCAATGAAGTAGGACGTAGTGTGTTCAAAATTACATAGGCGATAAAAAATAGAATAGAAAACACTTTAAAAGATTATGTGAGGTAGTCGTTGCAAATATCTATTTACATAATAACAATAAACAAAAAAAGAAACAATTTATTAGTCAGCTGAGAACAAATCGATTTTACAGTGGCTTAATTGCTTTATTATTCTTACTAAAGTTATAAATCTATAATAAATAAAATATCAATTATTTTACAGAGTCGTTTCAAAACTGTAGACAGTAAACAATATATAAAATATGCACAAAGCTGTGAACCCAGATAGAAGTAAAGTTGCAATACTTTACTTCTTAATATCCATGGAGAATTTTGTAGTAAAAGTCTTAAAAAAACTAAGATACAACTTCCCACAGACTCCACGGTCTGAGTCAAAGGGGTTTCAAAACCTTAAGTCTACTAAAAAGAGGTATATCATCAAAACAGAGGATGACCTGTGAAAAGTCATGGATCATCCAACAAAGCTAAAAAAAAGAGATACTCTATTCCATCTTTGCCTTTACACCTTTCCCACACCACAGACTAGAAAGAACTGTAGGGTTCAGGTATGAGGTCTTACCAAAACCATTTATGCTGATGCCATCGACCCGAGCCCAAACTTTCAAGCCAAGCGACCATAGAATCCTCCTTCCAGACAAAGCATCAAACGAAGATTAAAAACCTTGATAATTTATCAAATGTTATATTTTGACATTGCAGCAAATTGAAAATAAAACTATACAAGGAATCTATTTACCCTCGTTTAGGAACCTTTGGTAGGTTGAGACCGCGCCTCTGCAAAGCTGTTGTCAAGAACATCGAGGGAAAAAAAAACAAAGTATAGCACATAATCTTTGTATTTTACTACTAGAAGGGCCGAGAAGAAGGATCAAGAGCCCTCAGCTCTCCTCACTTTTAACCAATGCAGAGAAAGTCTAGCAAACAAAAGCCCTTTGGCTCATGTTTAGGGTTACCTTTTATTCCAGCTGGTTGGAACTACGAGCCATCACGTGGTATATTTTACTTTCCTACCAACCTCACACGTAGAGTAAAATATATAACCCACTTTCTATAGTTTAAACCATTTTATTAATAAAAATTCAAATCTATGGAGGGAATAAAATAAGCTAGGTCTAGCTTAGTATAACAACCTTTTTACATTTAAAAAAAAATGCAATTTCAACGTTGCAATATTGTACCCTTTAGACGTGTAGATATTGAATAAATTCTGCATTTTACAGTTTGCTGGTTTATGTCAACATTTCGTGGTTTTCACATACAGTCGGCTTTGCATTGGCTGTAGGTTACTTATGAAATTTTACTGAACAATTAAACACACAGTAAAATACACTAACAGGCTGAAAAACACATTTAACAATCACACCATAAAAAATGATAGACTCGGAGATTTTTGGCCAAAATCAAGCCCTGGAAAAACCCCCACCGGGAAAACCAGTTAGAGAGAGAGAGAGATTTTATTATCTTCAGCAAAATATCAGAACAGAAATACAGTAAAAATTTAACTTATCTCCACCCAAGATTTCATCTCAAAATCATGAAAAACGTGCCCAGCAAATCCTTGAAAACTGTGCAGAAAAATAACAGCAGTCCGTACAACTGTACGACCTCGATTTCTATGCCCTGTTTTATCTCAAAAACTGTGCAGGGTTTACCTCAATTTATGTGCCAAAAATCTACCTAGAAAACTGTGCCAAAATCCGTACTGTACAGAATCCGTACACTTTGAAAACTGTGCAGCATTAAATGCAGTCCATACACCTCGAAAATTGTGCAGCATTAAATGCAATCTGTACCTCTATCTCGATTTCTGTGCAGCATTAAATGCAGTCCACAGACCCTCGATTTCTGTGCAGAAATAAATGCAGTCTGTACCCTCGATTTATGTGCAGTCTCTCTTCTTGGGAATCGTGCCAATGCCCTAGATCGACCTCCTTCTCTCTCAGCTCAGTCTCTCCTTCTCCAAAAATGAAAAAGTGAAGTGTTTTGCCTCCCTCAACCCTTTTTGTCTAAACCCTAAGTGGGAATCTAATCCAACGGTGGAGAAACATCCAATCCAATGGCTAAGATTCAATGAGAGTAAAAATCACATTTATTTAAATCACTTAAATAAATTTACTCACCCACTTAAATTTATCAAAAAGTGACTTTAACTTTATAAAGTCTCATTAAGTAGCTTTTAATGTGAGGGTCATCTTTTTCCCCTTTCTAAGTGACTTAGGCAAAAAGTCACTTAGGGAACAAATTCCTAGGTACAAAACTAACACTCCCTCTTATAGAGGAAGGTGTTCTGCACCACTCCCAACTTATCTCTGAAGAAGACAAACTCCCCCCTCCCCAAAGACTTCGTCAGAATGTCTGCTACCTACTCATCAATGGATATATACTGTAGCTCAACTGCCCCTCTCTAAACATAGTCACGGATGAAATGGTACCTGATCTCAATGTGCTTCGACCTGTCATGAAACACTGGATTCTCAGAGAGCTGAATGCAACTCTGATTGTCACAATAGATCACCGTAGGCCTAAGCTGCTGATCAAATAAATCTACCAATAACTTGCGAAGCCACAGTGCTTCACAAGTAGCCTGACTGGCTGCCATATACTCAGCCTCAGCAGAACTTAGTGCAACGGACTTCTGTTTCCGACTGAACCACGACACTACTGCTGAGCCCAAACTGAAACAAAAACCGAAAGTACTCTTCTGATCCCTCACACAACCTACCCAGTCTGAATCTGTGAACCCAACCAAGCTGACTCCACCCGAACCCCTGTAGTCCAGACCATAATCCACTGTACCTGCAAGATATCTCAGTATGTGCTTTGCGGCAGTCTAATGCACACTCCTAGGCTCAACCATGAACTGACTAAGAGTGTTAACCGCAAAACACAAGTCTGGCCTGGTATTGACCAGATACATCAATGACCCAATGAGTTGACGATATAAAGTGGGATCCACCAACTTACCCTCGGAAGCATGAAGTTGCTTCT